>JAQFXU010000086.1:0-98312 GCA_034693705.1 Spatulosminthurus flaviceps | reverse complement strand
TAATTTTTCTTAGTAAAGCATTAATTAAAATTATAAATAATAATGGAGCTAGTTTAGTCCCCTGAGGGGTACCATTTGCTAAATGGATCTCACATTTAGAGGACATAAAAGGTTAAAAATAAGGGCACAGGCGAGGAGCGGAGCTTGCAGAAATATTTTGTCATTTTTCATTATTTTGCAGGGCTTTTAAATTTAGAGAGCGAATGTAAGTAAATAGGATTTTATGAGAAATATGAAGATCTAATTTTGTTCGCGCCGCGAGTGAGTTTTGTTTTTGTATATATGTATATTATACATATATGTTACTAAGATTTGGATTATAAAAGCAACTCGTAGAATATGCGTCAAGGGAGGTTAAATTCTCAAAAAATATTTACGATATCGTAAGTTGCGATTTCATAACTAAATGAGAATAAACATTGCAAAAATCGTAACTTTGGACTTGCGATCGAACTTACGATAATTTTTGTTTCGAGAATAAGGCCCCAGGTTCTATAAATATATAGAGCTTAGTATGTATTCTTATTATTAGTTGGTTACTCTCTAAAAGCTTTGAAGTTTCGAGGTGTTTGAAGAAGTTGCATATAAATAAGAATACTTTGGAAAATTCCTAGAGTACTTGGTAAAAATTCATTCAAAACGAGATCCCAAAAATAAGTATGAAATATTATTGGCAAGGTTTAGGGGTTAAAATGGCAGGGAAAAGTCCCTCGACATGTTAAATATAGGTCGTCAGTTGTCATATCTATAAACATAGAATTAGCAAAAATCACGTAAATCGCGACCACGTTGGACTGTGACCGTATCATGAGGAAGAGGACGTTGAGGTCGGCCAGCTGGACCACTTGGGCCACGTTGACCACTTGGCCCACAAGGACCTTGGTAAATATTGCAGTTATTAAGGACTTTGCCGGTGGGGCAACAACACGTCCCTGGTGGACAACAACCACAAGAGCAGGGATTACAAGGATCTGGGCAACAGCCAGGTTGAGGTGGGCAGCATGGATTGCAACAGGGATTGGGACAGCACCAAGGGCCACAACAACAAGGATTGGGTGGAGGGGGAATATTGATACAGATGGGATCACTGCGGGGGAAATGAGCAACTTTGATTGTGGTTTTGTGAGTAACTCGTCCTGGAAGCTTAAAGCATATTCCACCAGTTTCTGTGGCTTGAGCCCCACAGTCAGGAGGGCATTCGTCCTTACTTTCATCACTAGAGTCATAGTAGTCACCTGAATCATCTGAATCGTCTGAATTTTCATCATCTGGTCCGTCATCTGATTCACCATCCAAACCATCATCTGACCCCGAGCCCGTTTCCCCTGTACCTGTACTTTCATAGCTGTCACTGTAACCGTATGATTCAGAGCCGTATGATCCACTGTATTTGCCCCCGCCCCCGCTACTATAAGAGTAGTCCAATCCGGAACCGGGTTCAGAGGAATCGCTATATTCCGAATAATCATCGTAATAATCGTCATCGTTACCTCCCCCCTTATCTTTCCCCTTATCTTCTCCCCCCTTATCTTCTCCCTTATCTTTCGCCTTACTTTCCGCCTTATCTTTTGGCTTATCTTCGCCTGGGTCCGACCCTTTGGCGGTTATGTACTTATGTTTTGAGCCTAGTCGTCTTCTACGTCCGCTTTTCTTGACCCTGGAAAGTCCGTGTCCTGTACCTTTTATTGCTCTCTCGCGCGATCCGCTCCTAACGACGTTTTTAACATCCGAGGTAGGACCTTTTTTTCCCGGTTTTGAACGACGACGACCTTTTTTTCCGGAACTCGTTTTACGTGCAGCCTCTTTCCCTTTCCTGTGACTTTTCCCTCTTTTTTTCAAACGTTTTTCCTGGTTTGTATCTGCGCATTCTTTATTGTATTTGATGCATTCACGGAGCGATTTCTTTTCTAATTTGGCCTTTGTTGCTTGTATTTCTTTCGAAGACTTTCTCTGTCTGGAGGACTTTCTGTCCTCTCCAATATCATTTGGTGCTCTAAGCTTCCTTTTATTTTTACTTAGACGCAGGCTATGTTCGGAGACATCTGTACTTTTCTGATGTTTTGATACACCAGGCATGGGTTTTTCTGCCAGTCTGCAACTTTGAGGAAGCAAAGGTTTCATTTCAAGGTGCTTTTCTTCTTTTTCTGTATTTTCGAGAATATCCTTATTTGGACTTTGGACTTTATCGCGGGATTGTAAACCTTTCCGCTGAACACCATGACTTGATGAATCATCCGAGCTAGAGTCAATTAATTTTACCTCCCTTTCTATATCCCTGCCCTCAAATGGCTTGCTCTCAATGTTTTGTGGTTGATTTGTTGCCAGCGAATCGCCGCAAGGTTTTGGCGATACTCGATCACTTTTATTGAAAACTGATTTTAAATTTTCCACGAGACTTGTACAAGGTTTGGATCTTCGTAAGTTACCGTCCGTTAAATCTGTTTCATTTTTGGATCGATGCAAGGAAACATTTTCACTGTGATTGCTGCTCTTCTCTGTATTAATTTGGGGACTGGGATTGGGGTTTGGAAGGGTAGGTAAAAAGCATTTATGCCTAAGCTGTTTTCTTGGAGTGCATTTCACTAGAGAAAAATCGATGATACGTGGAGGAAGAATATCCCCTCGATTCTGTGGTGTTTGATCGGGAGCTTGAGAGTTATTCTCAGTTTGGGGATTTGTTGAAGGAGCAGTTGGCAAACCATCTCCTTGTGGATTCAAGTTTCTTTCCTCTGGAGTATTATTCTTTTCTTGGATGATTGGAATCGTGTCTATTTGCGCAGTGTAGGTAAGCACTGAAAATAGTAGTGAGTAAAATAATGAAATCTTCGTGGGGAACAGCAAATGAGGAGAAAGTTATAGGTGACATTTTTATGCAGCGTAATAAATTAAACATTGTTTAGACCGTGTTTAGACCACCACCTACAAATGCCTGATGTGAAATAATATGAACACTGAGAAAATTGGTACGCATTAGATTTAGTTTATTAGAATTTTAAAAAGAATATTTACAGCGATGGGTTTGTAAGGGTATCTGCGGCGTAATTCATATTTGTGAAAATATAAAATTACTTATTGTAGGTGGCAGTCTAATGGATTCGGATGCCTTAGTTACCAGGAACGTGCCGTAAATCCGTCACGCTCTGTGACTCAGGTACATCATCGGTTGATTGACCCATTGGTTGCTCCTCCTCAGCACTTGCTCGATTATTTTCATTTTCTTTATGTTCTGGCTGTACAATTATTTTACTTCTCTTGGGAACCTTATTATTAGAAAACCTGATAGTTCTGGAACCACCCTCGGATACACGAGCTTCAGATACATTTTTATTTGGTTTACTTCTATTCCTTATTTTGGATTTTTTCACCTTTTTCGAGCGAGATACTTTGATTTTTTTCCTGGACCTTCGAGTTCGTGAACGGGAGTGGGATCTGTGAAGCTTTAATGGCGATTCACTTGAGGAGGATGGAGCAGCCCGAGCTTTTAAGTCCCGGCGAGAACGGTGAGGAATTTTCTTTTCTGGCTCAAATTGCCTTCGGGATTTTTCATGATTTCCTCCATGTCTGGATTTACTTGAATTTACAACTTTAGCACGTGTTCGCGTCAGTCGTCTGGAATCTTCCTGATCGTTGTTTGATTTCTCAATCTTTGATACTGTTCTTTTACGAGCTAGATGCCTTTTGGTAGCTAACCGGAGTTCCCGTTTGTCCAAAGCATTAAAAATCCGTTGTTTAATTACTTTATCCATATCAATGGAATCTTTTCTTATGTTTATGTTAGTCACTCGTGGAGTTTTGGGTCTTTCCGTACTACTACGTTCTGGCTTCTCCTTAGAATATTTATAGGATGGAACTTTTTTGGGCGTTATGACTGGAGTTTCTTTTCCATTTGTATCAGATATTTGAGCCTTATTGGATCCATCATCTTCTCCTGAAGAATTTCGCGGTTGTGGACGTAATTTCGGTTTTTTCTCTACCATGGGAATTAAATCTCGCTCCAGACTTTGTTTTGAAGCCGCGGAGAATTTTTTCATTGCCTTTTCACTTTGCTCTAACCTGTATTGTATGTTGAATTGTATTTTAACTTGTGTAACAAAATGTTTGATTGTGAACATTCAAAATTTGAGATTTTAGAAAGAAACTGTTGGTTTTACCAGGCGTAAATGGAATGGTTTTTATCCTCCAAATAACTTCTTTTGCTGTGAAGCGCTTTCGATTTATCATGAACTTCCTCCGTTTTGGTCTTACTTTGTCGTCTGGACTTAATCTCACAATTATTAGAAATCTCCAAGCTGGAGCGGCATAAAATGCTTTTGTTGGATTTCCTGGTATCCTCAATAGGGGTCCCATCTCCTTCGACCACATCTTCCCTGAAGCAAACTTGACTTGGACCAGTTTTAGCATCCGTTTTTACAAATTTTTTTGTAACACTGGATTTTCTTTTGGGTGTACTCGGATGGGACTTAGGATGACGGCTTTCAATTTGAAATGCTACTTTCGCCGGTTTCCCTTTCGGGGATTTAAGTATAGAACGTTTCCTGGAGGGCGCTGGGTTCTTCGATTTCTACATGTAACGTTTATAATTATCACATGCTCATATCACTTGTTAACGTTCACTGCTAAAACCTTCTTTTTTAAAACTTAGCCACGTGGCTTTTCACTACCACTAGTAAATAACAACTTTTTTGATAAATATACTTACCCAAAGTCCCATAGTCCGCTGAGATCTCAAGTTTACGTTTAGCTCTCATACTTGTGGTAGTTACATATTTCCCATCGCAATTCAAGCTATTGCAGAGTGCAAGTATTTTAAATTAAATGACACTTACATTTTTGAAATATCTCTTTGTAATCTCGTGCCTAGTTTAGTAAAGTAATGAGTGCAACTATAGGAGTCCGTGTAGTTCATTAGCATGCAGTATTAAACAAAAATTAATTAATCTTGTACTACAGGATTTTTGCAGCTAAACATTATTCAATTATCAGATTTAATACTTTTGTAGGATATTGTCGCCATATTTCTTTTCTTGTATTTCCATATACATTATATTATATGTGTGGTTCTTATTTTTTATGCAAACTGCAATGTTTGTGCAACAGCGCAGCGCAAAAAATAAGACAAAGTATTCCTATGCATTTAAATAGCTTAGCGCTTGGATAAATAATTAAGAATTCTTCCTGTCATATCCATTTATTTACATTCACTCATCCTTATCTTTTATCATACCACCGCACCGCAAAGCTACTTCATACCACCGCAAAGAATTCTGTGGAAGTGTTAGAATTTTTTAGAGTAATAATAATATGAAGAGAGTAGAGAGAAAGGTGACTGACATTATTTTAAGTCTTTATCAAAAATATTATTTTATTTCTATATTTTGTTTAAATTATTTGTTTAAATTATATACATTTTCTTGCCAAATTTTTAATGCGTGTGAGAATATTTTGTAACAAAATATTTTTTGGTTTTAATTTTTTTTGCATTATTTTTCTTATACCTGATTGCTAAAATTACATTTTTTCCTCTTAAGATTTGCTTGCTTGTAATGTGCCATCTTTTTCTGTGATGCCTTGCCTGACGAAGAAGCAGAACAACGGTGCTAGTGCTAATATGTAATGTCATTATTTATTCTACGTTATTATGAAGCCATACTGCGTAAGCATGTTATCTGTAGCATCGTTTGTATACGCTTCTTGATTAACACTAACACACTTTTCCTAATTAAATTAGAAATATTTTTTGCTTCATTTCAACTTTATTTACGCGTTCTTCCTGATTCAGTGCAATATGACTAATTAATTACTACTTGCTAAAATTATTAACGAAGAAACCGAGTCTCCAAATTCTAGGCGACATTTTCCTCTTTTAGCGTGAAGCGTGATGTAAATGTAAAGCATGAGGAAGTTTGTGTTATTTGTACGAAGACTGCACAACTCTACAATTATTGCGGCAATTATTTACAGTGCAGTGTTTTGCCAATAGATAAGCACCCATACACGATGGAATTTCCTGCAAAAGCAAACAGTTTTCCTTGTTCGGGTATTCCCTTTCCCTTGAATTCTTGCTATGTAAATACCTGCCCTGGAACTTGTTCCTTCTTGTGAAACTTGCTTAAACTTGAATATAAAAATAGGTGAGTGCACCCTGCCTTCACTTTCTATAATATTTCAATGCAATTCAATGCCTCCACCTTCTAAAATATTTAAAAAATGTCAAGTATTTTCTATTTCCTATTGCCCCATGCATGGAGACTTTCTATCATAAACGTGTGCTGAATTAATAATAGAAAATATTCAGAAATTCTTTTGAATATTAACGATAAATTAATGCAAACAGAGTTACTTGTAATGTTAATTTTTGCTAAGCTAAGCAGGATGGCATTTCATTGAAAACGTTTTTCTAAGTACATAAATACCCGAACGAAGTTTCATAGTCTGCATTTGTAGTCGTAAATTATTTTTGTAGCAATAAATAATTTTTATTTTGAAAACTATGATACAAAAATCTATTCTCCCGGTACGTGACATTAGAAAGGACATATGGCAGAATAATGGGTTTCTGTTTAGCTGGAAAACTTTATCTGGGTGACGTGAAGAAACTAATTGGGCTATGTAATAAAATTACCTGCCTAGTCCACATTTGTTATTTTGTCGGTACAATGTGTTTTCCATTGCAGTCTATGTCGAAAGACGGTACATACTGTATGTAACATGCATATGAGTTTGAACAAAGTATTTCGTCATATCTTCCGTAGTTCTGTATCCTCAGTGATAATAAATCCTCGAGCATTTCCTGCACTTCCGAAAACTATAAAAATGCGTAGGTATACAATGAGAGAATATTTTGAATTTGGAGCTTACTTAGGATGCGTGAACTTTCCCCTATATTTGTCTAGTATTTTCCCCGTTTCTGCACAAAGAAAGCATCTCCCTGCAAAAGGTATACACATCGCAAGTCCAATGTACTAGATGGACACACATTTCGTGAGTGTTTCATTCACAGTGCTCTCGGTCTCTACCGGTGTTCAGAATGCAACTGAGTCTCGCTAAGCAAGTAGCATGTACGCCTTGAAAAATCTATCTCTGTCTCACTACAAATCTTCCTTGAACATACAAACCTCCCTCACGCTCTCCTGCGGTATACTCACGGAAGAAACTCACTCGGAAGTACAGCTCTGCCCACACAAGTTGTCTGCTCCAAGCATCAATGCCTTCATCTTTCCTTTGAATACTCTATAGCTTCAGACAAGCTTCCCTTAAACTGCCAAGCTCTACAAAGGGTTGAAAATACAGCCTTCTGAATTCTCTTTCTCCTCACCTATGCACACTCCAGTGCTCAACTTGCCGCATTGTTTTTACCAACTACAAGTACTGTAAAAGCTTTTGTGAATCATCCCTTGCCCCACAATACTCTATATATGCTCCTTATAAAGGTGTACATGTACAGAAACTGTTAATAAAGCAGATTCACATCGGATACTATGACAATGGCAGGAAAAACTATATGCACCATATAAGGAACCACACATATAGAGAGAAGGAACCGAGACTTTCGAGGAACCAACAACAGCAGCAGCAGCAGCGCAGTTCGTCTCCAAGAGGATGTGAGTTTTATGTGAGTTGGGAGAGTACTGATCACTGCAACTCCTTTACATGAGGGTTTTAGAAACAAAACGGAATAGATCCATTTTAATTAATTTTAAAGTAACAGCAAATAAATTCCCATTTCTTTCACGATGGAACGTACCCAAAATTTTTTTAATGGGATCTCAAAGACAATTTTAATGGAAGGCCCATTTGTGAACATTCTTCTTCAGCAAAATAATGAACTTGTACCGTTTTGGAAAAATTAATTTTAGCTTTGAAAATGCAAATGTATGGCTATGCACTATACATGCATATCAGAGGAAACAGTAGTAAATCAATATTATTTACTGTAGATTTTCATATTCATAGAAAAAGTACTATTTTTTAAAAAGATTTTCACATGGTTGTATTGCTTGTAGAGCTTCCCTCTTGTAGTGCTTTTAGATTATAATTCGATGCTTTCATTCATTTAACTTTGAACAGAAGTGACGCATCAGCGATTATTGCTAATAGGCAGTTAGCGCAACCACTTACGTCTCTCCGGAGATACGTAAGTGGTTGCGCTAACTGCCTAATAATAGTATCAAAGGACACCCTAGGGATAACATCAATTGCTACCATATTTCCCGTCACCCATCAAACAAATGATTATCCTTATTTGATCCTTAAGTACTTTTTAAAACACTAATGTAAATGAAATTGTTCCAATTTGAATCTGAAAACTGTGATAAAAATGCTCAAATAAAGAGTTAAATTTTTTTTTCGAAAATGACGAACTTGAACCGTTTTGATTCTAAACCTCTCATATGTTTCTATATGCAAAGAAAATAGTTTTACGTGTCTAACAATAATGACAGTAGTAAAAAAAAGTTGTTGGAAGTTTCTTCATGTTTAAGTACCATTCCTATCATTTATACCAATAACATACACACACACACACCTACATATCCAAAAGAATAAGCCAAAGAAGGCAGAACTTCAAAAAACTATTCACGAGGATTCTGCACACTATTATTATAAGACTAATGTCATATGGATGTGATTCAGGGTTTATATATCTCACAAGAGCCTCTCTATAGTCTTATACATCTCTCTCTATATATATAAATACATAATAATGAAAGATATTTCTGGTTCCCTGTCCTCCTCATCTCTATAAAACTTACCTCTCAACTGTACAATACACAGCCATACACGGAGAAAGACCAGTGACTACTGAGACTATAGTAAGGTTCAAAGCAAAAAAAAACTCTTCTTATGTCAGTTTGAACCCCGTTCTCTCTGTAGTATTTTTTCCATGCATATTCAATAAATATCGCAATAGTATTCCCTCGCGGCGAACCCACATTTATAGTAAATACTAGAAAAAGAGGAGTAAAGAAAAAAGGGAAAAAAGGAGTGTGTGATGTGTGTGGACAAAATGTTGTTTCAGAGAAGAGTAAGTACATTGTAAGGATATAAACTACATCTATAACAATATTCATAGTTATTTCTTCATTTCATGTTCCACATTAGAAAAAGTTGTCTTCTCCTTCCATCATCATAATAATAGTATAGTAGTGTTTCCCTGTCCATGTGAGTGTCTAACATTAAATGATTGCTCCGAAACTGCATAAGTACACATCAACACATTGAACAACAACATTTCCTTGATGTCACTTCAAAGTCCATTTAGTAGTAGAGAGTGTTGATTATTTGTTTCCTCTCTCTCTCTCCCTCACTCCCTGTCTCTCTCTCTCTCACTCTTCCTCCCTCCAGTAATTATAATTATTCGGGAGAGTTCCTCCAAATGGTCCTCTTTTCTTCAAGTGACATGTCCTCCTCACATGTTATTATTAAAAAAGTGCTTAAAAGGAAAAACATAAAGTAAACAATTACCTCTGTAATTATTATTACACAACATATACCCTTCACATATACCATTTCTTTTAATGAGCACTTCTAAATACTACTGCTCCTCTTTAAGTGGTAACCCTAGGAAATAAGTTCAAGTGTAAACCTTAGCCTGTTATAGTAAGGGCGACGACATGTGTCACAGTGTGTAGTAACATTATAGCAGATTGAACTCAAAAGTGCTACTTCTACAATAGTGAATGTTTGCTGTTCATTTGACCAAAATATCTCTCCACTCTCCACACTGATTTCTCTCTGGCGTTAAATTAATATTTCCAAAATAAGCCTATATTTGTAAGTTATTTGTGTTTCCCTTCTTTTCTATCTGGCTATATTACATACCAAGGTTGTTGTGTACTCAGCTCGACCTTAGAAATGTGTGAGATGTCAAGTTACATGAAATATATACGAATAAGGGGTAAATTCAAGAAAAATAAATCATAACGGTTGATACTACACATTTTCTATATACTTTTATCTTAATGGTGGGACAAGTTTTTTCCCCTAATAATGTTATCTCTTCCATGTACAAGTGAACCTGTAAATATATGGAATATTATGTGACTTTGTGTGGACGGAACAAAACGCCAATAGTTATATATTTTTTTTAAACTAACTTTTACATTCACATTGAGAATGTGAGAAGTTGGGGAATTGTTGTTGTTGTTAATATAGAGAGGAGATAGGTAGAAGGTAACTGTATAAGTTGGGAAGCATATACGATAACATTCACCTGACAAAGTTTTAAACCCTTTAACGCCTTATAGGTTCATAAGGTAGGTAGAGAGAGAGAGAGAATGATGACAAATCGTAGGCGTGAAGTATGTGGTCAGAGCAGCATCATTTGAAACTTATGTGTAAGAAACAATTATTATGATTTGGAAAGTGCTAATATGAGACAACCTTCTGTGGCAAACCCAGATATTTTTTTTCTTGGTATTCTTTATATTATTAACTCGTGATCGTGATATGATTTCTTTCAGTTAGCAATTTATAATCCAACTGGTTTGTTGACAGTTTGTTTTGTTGCTTGAAGTGAATGATGGAAGGGATCTGTGTTATGTGAAGAATATTGAAGAAGTGGATTTAGCTTACCCGCCGGGTAGCTTGTTATTATTATTTGGTGTTTGGTATGTTCGAGAATATTTTAAGAATTTCTATGTTATTGGGAGATAATGAGATCTGGTTTATTTAGTTTTGTTGGGATGTGGGTTTGAGTCGTTCGAGACTTGGAGGTGAGGTTGTTGAGAAAAAAAAATTAGTATTGATTGAAGTTGTAAGAGTTTTTAAAAGTTACTGGTTCTTGGATTGTTGGGGTGTGGAAGTTTTAGCATTGACCAATATATTTATTAAGTGTTTGGGTGATCGGTTGGTGAAGATGAAGAAGAATTATGTGACGGAGTTTGTTGTTGGAAGTTATTAAAGTTGTTTATGGATTAATCTGGTCTTGATGGAGCTTCCGCTGTAGTTGTTGAAGATGTATATGTGTATAGTTTGGAGTTAAATACTACTTAAGTTAGATGGATTGAGGAATTGAATATTTTATTATTATTGTAGCCTTGTGTGTTGAGGATTAAGTATGTTTATCACTTGGATGATTCATTTTCCTTGTACTTGGATTGCTTTTGATGGAAGAGATATTTTATTTGAAGGGTCTACACATATTAGTCTGAGTTGTGTCGTTGGGTTTAAATTGTTTAAGTAGTAGGTTCATGGGAGCTAACTGTTTGATGATGGTAGAAATTATATTTGTTTTTTTGTATCCGCATATGCTTTAGGTGATTGGATGTGGAGAGAGAGAGAGAAAAGTGTTTCTTAAGAGAACATTTAACCCTTATTTGTACGAGGAGGAGTCGTAGTTGAGCTAAAATCTTCCATTGTTTGGAGTTTCTGTAGTAGTAATAATAATTATTGTGTGTGATGGCTTCGCGTGTGAGTGTGAACCTTGGTGGTGTAAATTCAATTGTGGAGCGAAAGTATTTGAAAGAAGCGTAGGACATTAATGGTATTGACCATGATATGGTTTGATGGTGAATGTGTCTTGGGTTAATTTTTTTGTTGTTGGTGAGGTTGATTGAAATGAATTTTTGGGTTTTTCAGGACGCTGTTAGAAACCACGGATGTGAATTGATCTGGTAATGATTAACGGAATCTTGTTGGAGAAATCATTCTCAATAATTAATATGGATTGTGCCTACCTCGATCCAGATCTGGGGTAACTTTTGAAAACATCGTCTTCGTTAGAATCCGAGTTAAAGGAAATCGAGTTCTCAAAGAATCCAAGGAATATGGATAATAATGGCGAGGGCATCGATGGCATTCGTAGTGTTATTCTTCGACGAAGTGAAGCCTCTGGAATGGGGCTGGGGTTTTCGATCATGGGAGGTGCAGGCTATGACTTTCCTCCGGTGATTTATGGAATTGAGAAGGATTCACCGGCCGCACGTTCTGGGGTTGTAAGTTGTTTTGTTGTGCTTTTGAATCAAATTTTCACTATTGCGGATAACTTTTTGACTGTACCGTTGCTTTAACTAGGCTGTGTATATTTGATCCCTTTTAATGATCAATATCATTCTGTGTATTTTGATGCGGAGTTATAGTCTATCTAAGAGTTCCGCTGTTGGATCTATTTGCATTTTTCTAGTTTTACATTTATTGAGCTGTCAATTATTTTTCAGTCATAGTCATAACAGCCGTAAATTAAATGTCTCGAGTTCCTCTTGTTAGTATTGAAGTATCAGCATACAGGCTGGATTCAATAATGGTTACTTGCACTTTTGTTGCAAATATGAATTACCATTTTTTAATAAAATTATTCTTTGTTACCACAATGCATGCCGGAACGTATTTGGTTGTAAATTTTAAGTTTGGAAAGTTTTATTGTTTAATTTTAAATCAGTTGGAGTATGCTTAATGAAACCTATTTGATTTTTAGCTGGAAGCCGGCGACATAATTCTGGCTATTAATGAACGTGAGGTCGTTAAATTGAGCACCAAAGAGGTTCTCAAATGTCTAAGACTGAGTGGTGATATTGTCCACATTAAATACAGAAGAGGTGAGTTTTCTCTTATTATGCAACTTTACGACTACATGGTTAGAATAATGTAAAGCAATGTCAAAATATTCGAGAAACGGTGTGGATTTCAATAGTGAGCAGTGCTATGTATTCCGATAAAGTTTTACTTGAATAATAATTATTATTGGCTACTCAGTTTCAATGGAAACAGCAGTCTTACGCCGTTCGTTCTACGCTCGCTTCTCTCACTCTCAATAAGTAATGAAGGTTGCGGATTGATTGCATGATATTGATGAGACCACTCGCATTCGATTCGAATATAGATGGTAGAGTGTGGATATGAATAAGTTTTAAAATAATAATAAAATAATTATTATTTTAGTAATAATAAAATAAATGATAAGATCAATATCATAATATCCATGATATCGAAACTATTGTTGAGTTTTGAATTTTGAAATACAAAGTGCGATTTTTGCACACTTTTTCTGCCTCCCGTAAATCATATCTTAGCTCGTTAACATTCTCTTTGGACTAACCGTAGTATCGAAAATCGAAATCTAGTAAAATGAACCAAATCAAGTTGTTTTGAATCAAATAGCTTAATCGAATATGTGATGGGGAGGTGAATACTTGTTTTTCAGTATTTAAAGCTCGGTGGTACGTTTTATATTTTGATCGTGCGATTATCAGGTGTTAGTCATCGTTGAGGAAATTTCATTAGCATTAAAAATTTAACGAATGTGGTATGAAGATGAAGAATGCTACGGGTCGGTGGTTTGTAAGTAGAAATCAGGGTGGTATTATTTATATATGTTCTTGGTTTGCATATTTTGCAGAAATCGCTTACATGCCTGCTACATGAATAATTCCTCTTGTACTAATTAGTCTTGCAGCTATGGTATTGTAACTGATAAGAATGCATAGTTTTATTTTATTTAGAAAATTATGCTAATTGAGGAGACCAGAGAATTTGGAATTCAGTAACCCGCTTGTGAAGTATTTCCTAATCCTAATGTTTTGGGTATATATAAAATCTGCATACTGTCACTAAAGATTGTTGCCAGTTGCCAATCTGGAAGTGTCGTTTCCAAAGTAAAAGCTAGCAGTTGTATCACAGCCGCTGATTTAATTTAATGAGAACAGAAATACTACGTAGTAAGCATGAACAGGAACTATGACTGGATCTGAAACCTGAAACTGTACACTAAGTTATGCAATTGATTACCAATGTAGTTATAATGAATTTTATATTGATAAGCAGGAGTAGAGCTGCATAACGCATAACTAGTTAAACTATTAATGTAAAATCACAAATTATGAAGTTTGTGTAATAGGTAAATAAATTTGAATGGAGTTCTCTCCTTTCCTCAGATCGGGCAATGAAATTAGATTTTTTTTTAAATTATTAAATTGGCCAAAATTGGAGACCGGCGGTTAAAGATAAACTGATCAATTAAACCGTTTTGGACGGCTGAAGACTTTGTCAGTGATAAGCATAATTTTCAAAGAAGTCTGAATTTATTTTCAGAAATAATAAGTGTGCAAACTATTTTGTTAAAAGTTATTGCAACAAATAAACATTTTTTGAACATTTCAGACCCGCATGTGGTGAGCCGAGTCAGAAAATTTTTATCCACCCCTGCCTCTCACTATTTACAAGGGACGGACCTCTCTAGCCCCAACCATGTTCATACTACACCAAATATCCATAAGGGATCCCCAGGGTGGAATCTAAGTCAACAAAATTCTATACCACCTCCTGTTAGTCCACGCTCAAAATTACCAACAGACCGTGAATCACAAAATCCTAATCATATTTCATCCTTTTCTGAAGATCTTTTTATAAATCACAGCCATAGTCAGCAGATTCACTCTGCTGTCAAGTCTTTTCATCAGAATAATCCATTTGCCAATAATATTGAAAAAAATGGACGAAAGAATTTCGAAACTTTTGTGATGACAGGGGAAGCAATATTGAATTTAACACGAACTGATGCTAATGACACTTACCGAAGTCCCACAAAAACCAGTTCAAAATTAACTCCCATGAGCCCTATGCCGCACCATCTAATAAGTGAAATTACAACCTCTCCTACTCCTTATGGGGAAAACATTCCGGAGAAAGCAAAGAATTGTTTGTCTATAGAAGAAGATTCTCCGCCGTTGCCTCCTCCTCCTTCAAATAATTCATCTAGAAGTGAAAAAGTTCCTGATGAAAAAAGTGATATTTTACCCCCACCTCCTCTCTTGGAGAGTGAGGGCAATGAAAACGATTCTCTGTCGCATCCTCCTAATTTTGTAGGCAATAATGAAAACGGGTTAGTGGTTTGCAATAACAGCAATGTCAACAACGGTGTCGTGAACTGTAGTGATATCAAAAATGTTAACAACAATAATGAGGACACTTCCATTTCTTCCTCTGTTATGAGTGACAGCGGAGAAGAAATAGTTAACGATGATGACGATATTGATGATCAAGAATTACTTATTGGCAGCGGAGATAAGGATAAAAATCGCATAATACTAAAAGTTGAAGCAAAGCAGTTACACTCTAGCAAAGGGAATTCTAATGGTACTGCTTGTGAGTCTGGTAATATTCCGTCTCATCCGGTTGTTGTCGAAAAAGAAAGGTACTTTGAAATATTTACAGTATGTTTGCTTTGCTAACAAGTCCACTTTAAAGTCAGTTCAATCTATTTGCAGAGCTCAAATCTTTCTATTTATTATTTATTTATCTTTATAATCTCTGAATGAAGTTTCGTTTTATGTAAGCGGTGCTTTCACACAAGGTTCGTCGTGGTAAATCCATTGGGTCTCATTCGTTTGTGAAATAGGTATCCTGAGTATCTTCTGATGGGGAAAAGTAGTCCAAATGCATCCGAAGAAGATGGTGATCAGAATTCGGTAAGCGAATCATTCACGGGATCAAACAGAAGAAAAGGTGGTGTTCCAACAAGGATTTCCGAATCAAAAGAGCTAGATACTGACAGTGAAGATGACATTGAGCAAGATGTCGATGAGTCTTCAGAAATGGGTACTGTGGGCAGAATCCCGAACGGTAGTGGTGGTGAATCAGACTCTTCAGATGTTGAATCAATGCGAGTTGCGCCTGTTGTCAAAGCAGTTGACCTACCTTCAGCTGAAAGGCTTGCAAAGAGGCTCTTCAGTCTCGATGGCTTTAGAGTTACAGATGTTTGGAGGCAATTATGCAAATGTAATGACTTCAGCCGAGCTGTTGCAACCGAGTACTTGAAGTTTTTTGATTTCCGTGACCAACCTTTGGATGTTTCTTTACGAAAGTTTTTGAGTATTTGCCCTCTTCGAGGTAACTCAATAGCAACTATTCAATGTAGCCACTTCAACAATTTTGGAAATGGACTAAATTTTGATGTCGTTAACAGGAGAGACGTCGGAAAGGGAACGAGTATTAGAGCATTTTTCAACCCGTTACGTCGAGTGCAACCCTGGAATCCTAGGTTCTGGGGACAGTGTTCACACTTTAACCTGCGCATTAATGCTGCTTAATACGGACATATATTCAGATGTAAAAGCAAGACGGCATATGACTTGTGCTGATTTTATAAAAAATTTGAATGGACTAAACGATGGAAAAGACTTCCCAAAAGATATCTTGAAGCAACTATACCATTCTATTAAATCTAAGCCTCTCGTTTCACCTTCGTAAGTTTGATTTTATAGTGTATTACTGAATACTTTATTACATACAACAGAGGAACTTACTGCTGAAAGAATCACTTTTATTTTAGGGAAGTGGAGGAGGAAGAAGACTCAAACAGAGAAGTTTTACCTGTTGAACCCCCCGTTTCTGTTAGCTCAACAGAATATAAACGAGGCTACTTAATGAGAAAATCCACTTTTGAATCAGGAGGGAAAAAAAGTAAATATTTGCTCTCTTTGCTGGAGTTAGTTTTGTTTATTTAACATGATTCTTATATTTATTTTACTAACTTCGTGTTAAACTTCCAGCTCCTTTAGGAAAACGTTCCTGGAAAATGTACTTTTGCCGCTTGCGGGAATTGCTGCTTGTATTATCCCACGATGAAACTGCTAAAACTTCAGGAGCAGTTCAAAATACTCAACCAATAAAAGTGCATCATTGCTACGCGACAGTGGCCTCTGATTATCATAAGCGTCCACATGTCTTCAAATTAATTTTAGCAGATCGCTCCCAATTTTTATTCCAGTCAAGCGATTCAAGGGAAATGAACAGTTGGATCGACATACTCAACTGGAATGCTGCAAAATTTTCCGCGCCAGCTTTAGAACCTCCCTGTAGTTCTTCAAGACGCTTTGAGCGACCACTGTTACCTACCTCTTTGACAAGATTAACTTCACGAGATCAGCTTGTGTCGCACCAAACTACGTTAGCAAAATTTGAAGAAGAGCTGAATGAATGGGTAACATACAATAATCAAACTTGTCTCGTTGGTGTTATAGGCATTTATTATTGCCTGCTTGTATTACATGTAAAATGTTTTTAACAGTCTCAGCTACTAAATGGTTCAAAATCAGGGAGCAGTAATCACAAGAAAGAAATAAAGGAAAGACTAGCATTTTACCAGTTCGAGATTCGCCGTTACAAAGCTTACGTGGATGAATTAGAAAAGCGTTTGTCGGAGGAGGCAGAAAATAACGGAGGCACCGAAGAGTTAGTTGAACTTCAAGTTCTACCGAATCCGCCGTCAGTTTTGGTTGAGGAAGCTGACGAAAACCAATCTTAGTGCTATAACTAAGTGAAAATATACTGTTTTTCTCCGCATGACTGAAACGTGCAGAAACCTATTTCTATTATTACATGCGTAATCAAACTTGGTTTTCATACTTACCGTATATTATATTACTCTGGCATATAAATGAATAGGGTTTATGTTTTCATGTGTTTTTTAGTTTAATCCTACATTAATATTCTTTATTGCAGCTCGTGTGTTACGAATTTCTGGTAGAGAGTTTGTTGTTATTCCATTTCGGTAATTTCCGTGTTGTTACACCGTCAAAAAGGACCTCTTGCTGATTCTACTGTAGCATCAAAGCTTTGCTTTATAACAGTAGTCGGTATGACGACTGAATATTGTATGTAATTTTCTACAAATGACTTTTCAAAAACGAATGACAAGCATGTAGACTCAGTGACTGTATTGTTTACTCTCAAGAAACTATTCGTAAAAACCAACATTGTTCAGATAAAGCATATTATTGTAGAAACTCCAAATACATATTCCATATGTTATGTATTTCTGTAATTTATTGATTCCATTTACTTATTTGATTGTTGCTTGTTGCACACATAGACCTTTTATACTGTTCATTTTTACAATTTCCTGCCCTAATTATCCGTAGAATACATTTTTGTTGATCATTCCGTAAAACTAATATTAATCCAGATTCCTATGAAAACAAGAATTTCCAGCACCAATGAATGACACAGGTGTGCAATTGAAAAATTTTATTTCTGTAGTGAAATGGGAAGTTTTTTAGATAACTTTGTTTTTCTTGAAGACGTATGAATGACTCCATTATTGTTTTTATTGAAATTGTTTATGCTGAATTTTTTGGTTTTCTCAATGAAATTTTATAATGAAGTGACACTTTTTATGTTGAAACTCTCATACACGCGTACTTGCTGTATTTTCTTGTACGAGGAACGAACAAGGCTACCAGATTAGGGAGACATATAGTAACAATTAATTAATAAGACAGGTATTCATTGTTGACCTTAGTGAAAACCATGTCTGTGAAAGTAATTTATTACTGCTTAACTTAAGGATCGTATGGTTGTCATTTCTCACTTAAAAATTCTAGAATTTCAGTTTAAGGTTCACACATTCTGATTCTACGACATTATACTATATGTAATACTCAAGGTGAGAAGGGTGAGAGAATCGTTTTTTTTGTTAGCAGTCATAAATGTCTCTTACGAACCAATTTATTCCTACTGGGCTGCATTAGTTGTAATTACTTACATACATATAAATACATGTATGTACATGATTCTGAACTGCAAGACTGTAATTTTATAATTCTCTGTTAATTACTGAACTTTGAACTACGTGTACTGAGATATATGCTTCAATGCTTTCACTCACTTTCGTTAATGATTTTTATACTCGACTTTATGCTGCTAATTTGCATGCTTTTGTATCACTGAACAACTACAGAATCATATTTCCTATGGAGCTCATAGCTTTCTTTCACGAAGTTTAATTTTTTTTACTTTTCTACTACTACTTCGTTTTTCAAGGAACTGCATCACTTTTTAAGTGTGATGCCAAGAAAATGCTCACGAAGACTTGAATACCACTATTTCATTGTGCATTGAACTTGAAACTTGAGCCGGTTGGTTTCTTGGTAAAAGTGATTATATGAGTACCTTAATCTACTACGATGGTAAATAGTCCAGTATTTGTTGTAGTAATTACCATTCATGTGACCACACTTTTATGTTGTGTTATAATTATATTAAAATTAGTTTCCATATTGAGTGCTAAAAGCTCGAAATTTCATTTTAAGTCACTTCGGAATTGTTATGGACAAGGTATAACTAAAGTAAAGTACTTACGAAAGTCTTGGTACTATACGGCTTCACATTTAGATGTAAAATCCTTCATTGAATCTATAAGAATTAAGCATACATATAGATACCATATACTTATGTACATGTTGAGATGAACTATTATTATTGACGCTTAAAAACAAAGTTGGTGAATCGTATATATAATATAGAAATAATACTTACGATACCAGAATAATAATCAGTATTGAAATATGAAGATATTAAAAGCTAATAAAGTTGGAAAAGATGTAGCTATAGGGTTGGGATTTATGTCATATGTTAGAAATGACGTAATAATCTAAATATACCAGAAGTGTATGCTGTCAGCATTCTCAAGCAATTAATTAATAACTAGTGTATTGACTAACGGAATAATTAATGTCATATCGTATCAAAATATTCAAGGCTCTAAAACTATTTTATTTGATATAGTCGTTTCGAATTAAAGATTTAATGCAATTTGTTAAATTGAATAAAAACTGAAATAACTTTATCGAGTATAGAGATGTAGGTATTTATACATAAGGCAATGAACAATATTTGTAAGCCTGAATGCGGTTAATATCCCCCAATTAACCATTGAAAAAGAATTTTTGTAAGATTTTTGTGTCGTAATAGCTATACACTTACCGTATATTTATATAGATATATAGGCAACTCACAATGACTCAGTTGTATGTAACAGGGAATGGTAATGCTACTACTACCATAATTTTAGCTGAATAGTGGAAATATACTAGCCATTACCTATTACAGGTGAGTAATTATGGAAGAAAGCGAATTAACACATAAAACATTTCAACTCCTTAATGGCATGAGAAATTATTTGAAAATACATTTTGATCTTAAATGTCTAAAATTCATATGAGGTAAATCCTATGTACTTTCTACAGCTGCTGAAAAGGTGTTGAGAAAAGTTTGGTTTACGATTTCAAAAATTCCTGTTATTATCAAAAAAATTTTTTAAATCGTAGCTTGTAATCATTAGAGCAAGTTATTAATTTTTCCAATAATTATTTAGTTAACTTATTAAGATTTTCAAGATAAAGAAATGAATTAATTATTGTATATTATGTTGTATGAAGATTGCTCACAATAATTGAGAATAATCGCTGAAGATATTACGGGGATCATATGATAAAGGTGAGAAGTATCAAAAACCGTTGCGTTGCTAAAGTTTACCATTAAGGAACATCTGGCAATTATTGTGATGTTATTTTTCCTTTAAGGAATATTATGGTAGTACAAGTTTTTGTTAATGTTTTAAGTCATTTACATAATACTCGGAATTGGTCAAACTGGATGATCAACAAGGGAATTGTTATCTCCAGTTTTGTAATAATAATATCTTATTCGTAAAATCATCGGTTTCTATTTTTATTTTGTTATATTTTCAGTTTGATTTACTAAAGAATAATACTTTTTTTCCAATAAATATCTGTATGCTATATCTACCAGTACAGACAGACTGTAGTAAATAGTAGGTTTTGATTGCCGTTATCGAATTATACAAATATTGCCTGTATAAAATAAATTGTAATTTAAAATCCAGTTGAAGTATCTGTTACCACTTATAGAAGAAGATCAAACGTGTGAGACTAAAATAAATGTAGTTGTAAAAAGATTGAATATAGCATAAAAGGCCACTCATACTGTACACGGTTAAAATGAGAGAGTGGAATGTTACACATTTTAGAGTGTTGTTGTGCTCTACTTTAGAAATTATTACAGACTACTCTTCTATATTTAAATGTTTCAAATTAAATGTGGATAAAAAGGTATCTACTTGAAAATGCCTTTTAATTTTCCTATAATTATTTACTACAAAATACTAGGATTTTTAATATTTCTTCTAAAAGTGGTCTGTCTCTCTTTACTATAAATACATGCATATTATATTTATGAATGTATTGTCGGCATAATGTTGCGTACAACAAAGGATACAATTATTGGAGATAAAAACATATTTATATCTGCACAAACTTTTTGGTAGAGAATAGCTTTACGTCTGTAGACACCAAAAATTAGGTAGCTCTCTTGCTGCTATTACATTAATGTTTAATATATTATATTTACATATAGTGTCTACTGTAGTACAACGGTGTACGTTTAACAAATGAAATGTGGGAGAACTCACAAATATTTGTGGAACATTTTTGTCATTTGTTAACTGAAATTCATGTTGTTAAAAGTATCTATCTGTACATATGCACTAAAACAACTGATCGCAATAAGTTTATCATTGTAAGGTCATAAGGTGTGTATATTATTTTGTCAGAAAAACAGTGGTGCTCTCTCAGTTTCAACCTAGTGTGTATAATATTTGCAACGAATAAGCGAATCTTTTATTATCATTTCAATTTTGACGTGTATGTATGATTGTAAGCATTTAATTTCTAGTGTTCCTTCAATTATTATTTTCAATAATTTAAATTGCAAAGTTTACTATAAATTTGTTCTTGGGCATCAAACAGTTTTATCAAGCATTCTGGATTCTTCTCATGTAATATTTTGCAATCTCACCAAAAATCCATCGATAACGAGCATGCAAGCCACAGTTTGCAACTCATACTTATGCATTGAACTGAAATCTGAATACAGTTGATATTTACCAAATTTAAAGCTACTTCACATTGATATAAAAAAATGATACACTACTCCTATTGGTAGGCTGGAGTTAACAGTGTGCAGTTGTCGATAAAACGAGAGCACACCTGGAGAAGTATCTTATACCCATAAAGATAACGTTGCGTGTAGGAGAGAATTCTATAAAATGAAAAAAAAATTATTTCAAATAATTCGATGAAGGCAACTGTGACAGGACAGCACTTTTGAATGGTAGTAGTAAGAATATACGGGATGAACAAGAGGCTCTGTTAAAATTGTTGGAAGACAGGAAAAAATAATTATTTCATATGATTTGTAATAAGTTAATAAGTTGACATCACGATGATAGATATGACTGTATATGCACGATAGAATTTTTGTAGTGGTGGAAGATTTACCATGCACAATTATAAACATGATGTGTATTAAACGAAGGTATATATGCAACCTATACCTACAGCTACACAAATGGAAAGAACGTATAAACCAGTATTGGGGTTTCCTATTGCGGGAAAAAAATTATGACCTATAGGAAAAAGACTAAAATATATTCTGATTTTCTAATATTCTTGTTTACGCAAACAATGTGTGAAAAGTAGCTAAATTACATAGACTTTAAGGAAATATGTACAATGTCAAAGCATATGGAAATACTTGTGTCAACTGCAATACGTTTAATAGTCATTTGAAGAGATACATTTTTTTTCGTGCGTATAATAATAAATCTCGAAGTAATAATAATTGATTTTCTGGAATGTTGTGTAAGGAATCGAATGAGTACATGGATTGAAAGATTTCGATGATTTTATAAATTACTTTTAAGAATTACTTATCAGAAAAGAGGTATATATAGTATAGTTGTAGAACGTTCTTGAAATAATCAATAAGAGTTTGTAGATACATATTTAATAGTTATTATTTGTGGTTTGTTGCTTCTAACTCATAAGAATTGTATTGTACCATCTATAATGACTGCAGCTTTAATGGATGATAAATAAGTAACAAAATTACAAAATGGTTGGCTTTTTGCGTACATGTTCATCGGTAAGTTTTAAAACAGGGAGAGTTCTAATGCAAATGGTAAATTAAGTACATCTAAGGAAAAGGGTCGAATAAAAATAATTTTATCAAAAAAATGCCTATTTTAAACTTTCTTTGATACTGCATGATAACATGACAGCCGAGATAAGCCGCTTATCAAGGGCAATAGGTGATTGTGGTAAAATGCAGGTTAGTTTTGAATCAACTACTTAAACAGGATGCGAATTGAGCACGTAGACAATTTCGGTAAATCAGATTTCGGAATGAATATCCTTCTTACGTCAATAACTTTGCAAAGTGAGCATGAGCCAGCGAAAAAATTGTATGAAGAATCGCTTTATTTAGGCAATAATCATTACAATGTAACAATGTGTACTTTCTCAACTTCAGAATTGATTACTGTACAATGACTGCAACACTGTCTTTTTGATGCGCAAAATGTGGAGCAATAATTTTGTCGTACATGACAACATCGCAGTCACCTCACCTCATATAGTATAAACGATTACACATTACAATAATTATATTCTGTGGCAATGTAAAATACACGGAGCAATATGTATCATCTCCACGGGACAAACACCTCCTCTTACTAATGAAAGAAAAACCTAAAAGTATATTGAGTTATCTTTGCAAAAAATGGAATAATAATTTGTAGAATCACGATCAAGTATATATTACAGCAGTATAGAGCAGAATTTTTCTCTCCCTCATATATTTTCATATAATATTACATTTATCAATTTCATAGTATAATATTCCATAAAATGGGAATTTTACAACTTCATATTCCTTTTATCTTCGGCTTAGCTGATTAAGAAATGGGTTGCTTTCCAAATGTAAATAGTCCCAACGGATAACGAAAGTCAGTCAAAAATGTGTCCGTCTCAGATACTGATCGTAATTTGTTGTAGCTTGACAAAATTGTTGATTTGTTGAATGTTCCGAAATCTTCCAGCTCAGCCCATACGGATCGATTGAATGATTTGGAAAACAGCTGTGAAAGAAACAAAGCGACATTAAATTAAACATGAAGCATAAAAAAAGGCCTGACATTTCAAAGTTGCATTCCTACTGTTCACGTCCGCATATAACTACACCGTACATTCATATCGCAGTAATAAGCTGACACGTGTGGTTAGAAATGAACACAGTAGTTTTATAGCTTGCATCTATAAAAACAATTTCAAGGTTGCACAAATTCATCTCTCTACCTATCCCTTACAAATTCATGTTTGATCAAACCATATTGCGACATTTTATTCTCTACTTTCCTACTATCTCTCCATGTCTCCATACATGTTCTCACAGAAGTTATCGAGACACATATGCATGCACATGTCCATGTCACGAAATGCAAATCAATCAAACGCCACATATATTTGCAGCCAAATAAAACTATGTCGCAAATCTATTCTATCAAAATTATCAACGAAACATTTATCACTTCAAAATAAATACACAAAAATAATCATACACAATTCCCTCCAACAATAACATATATATATATAGCTTCCAGCGTCCTTACAAACATAACATTACAACAAACACAACCTACGCGAAAAGGAAAACTGCTACTAAATACTACGCAGTACCCTAATCTACATCCACCACAAGATACAACTCATCCGTTAATTCATCCATCCATTTCGTTCCACCAACACTCAAAAAACTTATTTCAGACAAACTTTAATGCCTTCTAAAATGAAGAAAAAAACCCTGGAAAACAATTCATTCCTAATATATGTACCCAACTATTGTTCCGATCAGCCTCCATCTACTCATCTTCCAATATAACATGACAACAAAATCTAACGTCAACAACATTAACCTCCATTATTTCCCCCTCACTTCCACCAGAATTGAAAGTTTCTCACAACACTCGCTTCTTCTACATATATGCAACACATTTCCCTTCCCTCCACCCTCAATAAACTTTCCACGACCTTCCAAATCCAACCAGTTGTTTCTTCTCCACACGTCAAAAACCCTAATTTAATAACAGGTCACATCCATCCAAATAAACTTCCCTCATGAAAAAACACTCAAAACACATCAATTATTTTAAAATCTCAAAACCTTTCATACATAACTGACAAGGTAAAAATCAATAGCCAATAAAACTATAGAGATCCAACTTTCCAACCAACTCTTGATTACTCTTGAAACTTTCAACGGAAAAACCTCTCATCCACATCATCATCTCTCCAACAAGTTTCACTTTATTTTATCCAATTCAACCCATTCATGACGTCAGTCCTAACCTACGTCTACAACACACACATCCAACACACCAACCACTTCCATCTATATAGTCAACTATAATACCCTATACAAAAAATATCCATACAGGATGTTCTTCTTCTTCTTTAAATCCTACAAAATTCCATAAAAGTCTTCAAAACTTACCAGATCCGCAAACCACAAACAAGAACAAGCCCATTAACCAAGGAGCTACTGGGTATTTCTCTTCCACATTCCGCTAGAATATTGAAAGCAAAACAAAATTCTCAAATCAGTCAAATCCACACAGAAACTTCTATTCACTGCGTAATTCCCCCATACGGAGACTTAACATATGTTTACCATCGTTACTATATAACGTTCAAGTTTTAAGTGTAGAAAAAAATTCAAACTTACAGATGATTTGGGCACATTTCCTCTCTGAGTAACCATTTTGCTAGCTTTTTCGTT
This sequence comes from Spatulosminthurus flaviceps, assembly GCA_034693705.1. Taxonomy (NCBI): domain Eukaryota; kingdom Metazoa; phylum Arthropoda; class Collembola; order Symphypleona; family Sminthuridae; genus Spatulosminthurus; species Spatulosminthurus flaviceps. Next base: position 72,902 of record JAQFXU010000086.1, on the reverse strand, counting down.
AGCAATTCTCATCCGTTGATTTCCGGCCATGATGAAGAATAATTAAGAAATTCCTTTGAAGATTGACAGGGAAAAATTTCAACCCAATCTTTTAGTCACCACTTAATATATATTATAGAGAAGACACAGCAAGAGGAGAGCTGCTGAGGTGCACTTTGTCCAAGTGTACAACCGTGGAGGAGTGAGAGAGAGGAAAGCTGCGCAACCTTATTTATTATCTCTATATAGTCAACACTGTAACAGTCCGTTGTGGGTGGCATCAAACCTAGCACCCACTTCCCAGACCTTTCCCATTACAATTCCAAGGGTAGGTTAGATGAGAGGTAATTTTTCTCTTCAAATGTGACCGGAGGAGAGAGAGAGAGAGGTTAGAGTGAGTGAAATCTTCTTTAATAATAACTATAACGTGGAAATTATACAGAGAGAAATAATTTTATAAAACATTATATTTTAATATTTTTACTCTCCTCTACTTAGGTATATAGCCACGTATATATTGCCACATATATTAAATAAATATTTCTCACAGTGCAGAGTCCTTGTATATTACTGAATGATAAGTTTTAAACAATGGCTTAAATGGGGAATCGTGAGAAAGAAGAGTTCAACATATTGATGAAAGCTATGTAGGAAAGACGACGCATCCTTATCCTATATGACTCCTCTCAAAGTCAATGTTATTCATTTCATACATATATGGTTAAAAATTGCATTATTTCTACCTTTTATGTGCCCAAAGGGTTTCCGTCATATGACTTTTACCATTTACCTGCACAGGAATAAGTGCTATTGAAATGCATGTAATTTCCATGGAATGCAATGGGAAATTACCACGTTTTGCTTGTTTTGAAAGAGAACAATAATTTGACATGAAATGGGATTTGGATTTACTTAACTGCATATATATAGATACATACGTTGGTATTATCAATTGTAGACTGTACTTTAGCTTGGAATATATAATTGTGTGTATACTTATACTTACCTGCAAAGAAATTTTTATTGGTTATTGTATGTGTGAAATAAAATATAAAGTGGGTCTATATTTTCTTGGTGACAATAATAGTGTTTTTGTGCTTTTAGGACCTCACCAATAGTTAAATATGTATGAGAATAATTTTGTTTGTAAACAATTATTTGTATTTATTGCTGGGAAAGGAGGGAGGAGGAATTTAATGTGAGAATTTGGGTATAGGAAACGCAAGTTTAAAATTGGGTTTCTCGGTATTTGGAAGGAAGAGCAGGTAAAGGGTGGTAGAGGTAGGTATAGATAATTTTTGAAAGGGAGTATATTCAATTCAAAGGGAAATTCTAAAGTGGTTTTGTGAGAAAAAAAAGGGGTGTAAGGAAAGGATTTCCAGAACGTTGACATTTCACGTAGACAGTTATTTCTTGGATTTGTGGGAAAGTTAGAGTTTACAGTATAAAAATTTCTATTTTATGGGTGGAGGTTTATAACTTTTCCTTTAGAAAATCTGGTTACGTTTAGTTTTGGAAAGGAATGTGCTGGAAATGGGGTCTGAAAGGATTTGGAGGGTGACATTTTTCATGAAATGGTTAAGTTTAAAAGGAATTTTTAGGTGTAAAAATAATTTTGTGTAGACAGTTTACTTTGTTGTCTTTAGATGATACTCTCTGACGTTTACATATTTATTGGAGTAACCTTAATTACATGTTGTTAAAAATATCATAGTGTGTGTCTTACGGGGTTCAAGAACTCTTCAACGAATATATGCGTGTAACTCATACATGGACTACTAAAAAGTTGGTTTTGAGGCGATCTGTATAACGGGGATGTGAAGTGTGAAGTTTAAAAGGCTCTATGGGATGCGTATTTTTTAGGAGGAGCTTTGCAGCCTGTATAACATTAAGTAAGTTGGAGGAGAAGAGAGATTAAGTATGGAATATAGTTGGAACGTTGGAAGCGTGCATTCACTTTTCAGTGAATAGTCAACAGTGTATGTATGACGTGTATCAAGTTTGTGTCAACGTGGAGTCTTTGGATGAGATGTAGTATGGAGCGTCATTTACCACGCTTTTTTAAAACTTTAGTCATGTAAATAACTTGTGTGTGTGTTTCATGACAGTGATAAGGTTGGCTTAACTTACCTTACTAAATGCACTTTCTGTTGCAGTAATTACTTATAGATTTTTATCGAAATTTTAGTGCATGTAGTTGGTCTTAGATTGTAAAATCTGTGGAATTCAGATGGCATGAAGCATTTAAATAACTGTATTTTCCAAGAAGAGGGAAAATAAGATTGCAAACCTGAGAGATTTATAGGTACGAGCACAAGTTTCGGCAGAGTGATCATAAAAAGAAATGGTAATTCACACGAGAAGAGGAAGATCATCATCAGTTCTTTTGCTATTAACTACAACTTCAAGTTTTATTCATTAATAGTTATTATTACATTTTCTCGAAAGAAGAAATCAGCAGAAATATATAGAGTATGGTTTCCTTTTGTTTTAATCCATTAGAGGTCTATCTATAGATAGAGTGGTATAATAATAATTGGAGAAAGCCACGTATATAAGGAGTGATGAACAGGAAAGCAACATCAAACGAAGCTATTACAAAAGAAGAAAGACGGAAGTATTTAGTAGCGTAAATAAATAGTTACGAGGGAGGCAATAATCTCACGAGGCAGGAAGAAATAGGGTGGAGTACTTTTATAAAGAATTGCGAAGGATAAAAATCCTAACTGATGAGAACTGACTGAGCTGTTAATTTGGCTTGTTCATCAATCTTCCTAGTACCTCATCAAGAAAGCAAGATCCTAATGAAATTCTCCCTAAGTACTCTACACTATACACTCAGGTTCCTCAATACGTAATGATTTTTAAAATCTACACAGTTTAGTCATAATCATTTTGCTCTTCAAATCCATTTTTCAGGCCTCCCAAAAATGAGACTCCAATCCAGAGAAGATACAAATCCACAATCATGTACAGGACATTCCACATATTGAAACCCACAAGGACTTCTTTACTATCATGACGGATGTTGCACTTTATGGCAAGAATGATGAGTATTATAGCTGAGTAAGAAATGAATGTGTGGCCCACACACCAGATCAATATTTTCTTCTGCGCACACTATTATTGTAACAAAATGTTTGAATACAAACATTTAGAATTTCTCCAATATAATTTCCAATGTTAAATTAATTTTGGCTTTTACCTCATTTACTCCTTGAATGAATAGAACACTGACGACTAAATCCAAAATGCTTAGGCCCAATCCTGTTATAGCCCAAATACGACCTAGAAAAATCCCAAAAGTGTAATTCTTTCAAGTCCAACTTTTTCGTCAACTTTCAAGAGCGTCCCAGGAAAATTAATTGGCAGACATGCCATGGAAAATTGATTAAATCTTTATAAGATCTGACTGCTATTTCAAATTGGAAGTAATAATTGCATTCTGTGCATTGCAGAAAATGTACTCCATAGAAAATATAGAAATAAAAATTGTATACTTGACACATGAGTGCAACCACAAAAGTGTAAATGCGCACGACAGTCTTAGAAATTCAAAATTCATAGGAAATTTAATAAGATGTGTAAACATAGCAAACCCTTGAAAAGATCAAGGAGAAAATTCTTACTTCTTGGCTTTTCCATTCTTTCCCGGACTGATTCCAATTCAGCCAAATCAATGGTGTTTCCAGACTGAGGTACGAATTCTGCTGCCTGCTGCTTTATAAGTAATCTTTGCTTCCGAACTTGGGAGTAGATCCCGTAGCAATTTAGAGTTATCATGAGAATGTCCCAAATCTGTAATAACAAGTTAAATATTTTAGATCACAAAATGTAATAATTCAAAACGTATAAATTTAATGTTTCAAACTTACAAAGCAATACCAGGCGGCAACTGCGGTCAGCGTTTGCAAATCACATCCGTAACAGGGACTAATCATATTCGATGTCAACTTCAGCAATTGGTGTGGGAAACCACCCGGAAAACTCACTTTCAAAAACAATTATCTTACTTCATAACTGTCTCCGAACCTCAAGATGCGTGGCGAAAATCCATTTAAACTAGGAGCTTTTGTCAGGCACAAGAAATGCTCCTTCAAAATCTGGTAATCCGTCCAGAGGTACCGGAACCGCAAACTCAGACATCTTGAAAGAATCGATTTTACCTCTGTTCTTGTCATATTGTGACGGTAGTTGATCTTCAATTCAGTGTGCCAAAATCTGTAAATGATGGGAACTGCCTCAATATAAAAGGGACGAATAAGACCCCACTCCAGTCATCAGCTGAGGTTGCAGTTTTCCCCAGCTTCAATAAGTACCTAAAGTCTATCCACCGTGTTCCTCTTCCTAATGTCGAGCTCAAAGACATATGCTCTCCAACTTTCTTTTCGAGAAGCTCTTCGCAGTTCCATTGAGATTTTAATGCAATTTTGTTCCTCTTACTCTAATTCCTTATCTCTGTAGATGATATCTTATATAAATTATATACATATTCTGTATTATATACGAGGTATATGTTTACGTATATGTATACATTTACGCTACTCACTACAAGGAGAGCTCTAAATAATTGACGATTTTCTTTCCTGTCGTCAAAGTCTGAAATTTTGGCTGAGGATACTTAGGTTATGTCAATGCATAACGATAACGAGATTACACTTGCCTGTTTGTTTTTACCAAAAGAGGTTTATTGAAGGACCCTCGGGAGTTGTAAGTCCACATGATTGCTTGTCCTTCAGCCTGCTAACAGCCTTTCGACGGAACTTAGGACAAATTTTTAAAACTCACGAATGTGAATTTTTCAATAAATTATTCTGCAATGCACGAGCAAATATTTAATCATGATTCCAGTTGCAATTAACGGCAACATTACGCAGTCAAATACAATACAAAGTGAGATTAACTGTAAAACTGAAGCAGGCTCTCTACTTCCTTTGAATAAGCATGTACTGTATTGAAGCAATACATATTAGGAAACACCACAGTAAAGAATTTCTATCGGGGGATCCCTCTTTTTTACGAACGTCTATACAATTTCCACATTTAGTATTAATTTTACTAATTAATAATTTGCCGACAGCAAGTTGCTGTTTATTTTTCCCGAGAAAGCATGGCAAGTTATTTGTGAAATAAGAATAACAGCTATTTTTTACAAGCAGCTCCCATGCACACATGAATGGGTATATTTATTAATCGTTGAGGACCTCAGGAAGTAGCTCATCTCAAACGATACCCTTGTTATTACAAGCTACTGCGCGAGATGAAACACCAGGAAAAAACGCACTTTTACTCCGTTTTTGAGGATAAGGTCTGGATTTTTCTAATATCATTGGAACTTGTGACCTCAAAATTTTGGTTTTTCCATACTTGTACGAATAAACCATAACGTTGTCCAAATATTGTGCAGTATTTTTCCGATTGGGCTAACTTGGGTAAGTCTTTCGATCTACGACAGACTTTATTCTTTATTACTATCTACTTGTTGTTTCTTGTGGTTTTTGTTTACCATAAATTCTTACCGGTATTGCTGTAACACTTTTACGGGGTTATAAAAAAGCGAATAGACTATGCAAAAACTGTTTTTACAGTATGTAATCTGGTAATAGATTAGAATCCCCAGAAATGGACGGTACATTATTTGGTTACGGAAATGACGCGGAATTTATCTGCAGAAAATAATAAGTGAGTCATGTACTAGTATTATAGGTGTTTACACTCTGCTAAATCAGCTCGTGTTGATGCTAAACTTTTAAACTTGTCATTAAATTATTACACGAGGTGCTTGGAATTCCGGCATATCGCAAATCGCAACAATTGTTTATTCATTCTGACAATTGGCTTTTAAAATGCCGAGGTATGTAGGCCTTGACGTGTGAAACCTTCCAGAGAGGGAAAGCATGTATGGCAAAGTGTCTTTGTGACCTCAGAGCTAATAACACTAGTAAGCCATATATCTTCCGCTGAAGGGCATGGAATTCTTGAAGCCAAAGGGAAGAAAAAATGAATTTCGGCCACCAACTCATTTCGTACTTTTTCCTATGTTGATAAGCGCAGAAAGGAATTACCGGAAGTGCATTGTCTGTCAGGCTAAATGATTTCAAAAAAATCTATTCCAAAAACTAACGAGACACTTGCAATATTGCGAAAATGAATCTTTATTATAATTTTGCAAATTAGCACTAGAGGATACAGTAACTACTGATCCCCGTATGGCGTATTGGGGTACACACCGCCGGCGGGAATATCGCGCCGTAGTATTCAGAAAACTTCTCTAAGTTCTCAGAAAAATTCTCTACTTCGGCGGATCAGAAAATTTCAAGGAATTAAAAATAATTATACCGTAAAGTTTTCTGCAAAAAACTGTCAGGAGCTTAGAGTCATCGAACCTGTGTTCTAGAGTTTTGCAAAAAGCCATTTCAGTGTTTTGGTTTCCAGTTTTTAGCCAATCCTTCAAGCAGAATTTTTCTGAGGAGAACATAGTACGATCATCCTCATTTCAGAGGCTCAGTTGACAGCTAATTATTTAGAATTTCATGGTCTGATTCATTTTCGAGTCTCGTGACTGTTGAAGGGATGATGTATGGAACTTTAAGGTTTTCCTGATTTTCTGAAGTAAGAAGTTTCCAAGCTTTTATAAAAGGCGGAAATGTGTACCCTCATGCGTAAGCTGTAATCAAGATTTAACGTACTATAATGTCCTATAACATTAATAATAATGAAGATTCAGTTTTACAATGTCACAGTTGAATTTGAAAGGCTTATACTCCACTTTGTTCTGGATTTACTTTAATAAATAATTTTTGTAGTAATTTGATTACTCAAAGGTGTTGGTGCTGCCATGAGCAATCAGAACGTACAAACTTCTGAAGGCGAATTAAATTTTTGTAAATTCTCATGATATTATGTGCGGTTTGTCTAACACTAAAAGAGCCTATGGAGTAAAAATCCTCAAAATTCGTGAAGGCCTTTCTATAGTAGCAAAGCGATGCTAGGATTCCCATTTATTGATTTATTCAATGAAGGAATCGTTCCAGCGCACTTAAGTATAGCATCATTCTACTGATGTTTAGTTTCTATTTAAAATTTGATAAGCATATAATAATTATTATTATCAGTTAGTGTCGTAGGTTTGATACCGTCGTGTCGACTCGTTTCCAAAGTATCTTAAACTTACCTTTTATAATAATTCCAGATTCTCCCAAATCCATACTATTTTTTAATCTTACCTGAACATTTTTATTTTATCGCTGTTGTCAATCTATGAAATAAATTCTTCAAAGTAGTTGAAGCAGGTCAAAATAGGTTTTTGAAGAGCTATTTCGACAAAAAGCCTCATGTTGCGACCACCCTATCTACAAAATCTATTACTTACGTACTATATACACATGTAAATTGGAGTCACTTCCCTCCGCTGACCCTTGATACAGATTTCTTCCATCTCCCCTTGTCTAAACATATATTTTGCCCTGCTTCAGAGACTTCGTAAATTTTGTTTTGTAGACTGCCAACAATGATTTTTATTCATGTACTTACATATAACTTGCCAAAGAGTATTTTACTTTTAAAAACCAAAATCTGGTAAGCGCTTAAGAGAAAATAGTACGCGCTGCAGTTTTTATTCAAAATACTAAATATCTTACGCAAGTATTACGCAAGTATCTTACCATGCTTAATCTCAATTCAATATATGAGACATTATAGGCTTTAAATTACGTTTATCAATACAGAATTTGCAGAACCGCTATCGTTGGTAAAAACTGGATTTGAGTGCCTTGAGGCAGGTGGATAAATTCGTGGTTTAATATCATAAAGCTAAATTAAGTATTTTCAGAGTATTTACAAGTACACTTCGTTTACATTCTTCGTAAACTGAAACTCCAACCGTGGTTTCAAAACCAATGATCTATTCCCAGAAACTTGTTGTAGGATTACTTCGTCCTTGCAATTAAATATTGTATATAGTCAATGACGAGGGCTTAATAAGCTTAATAATGTTATATCTTAAATATTTTATATAAAATTAATGGGAACATCTCATTGTCTTATTCTTCTACAATAAACGCTCTGATGTATAGATCAAAAAGGGGCAAAGGCAGACATGTTTCTCTTATCCCTTTTATAATACACAAACATATCCTAAGTTCCAAAATTGAGCAAGTATAAACGAAATGATCCAAGTTTTTCATTGAATCCTTTATATATATATTTAGCCTTTAACAAATCATTAATTATGAGAAAAAACCCCTCCCTCCAACATTCAGCAGTCGTGGCAAATACGTTTAGAGGAAAGAGCATGTTCGTCGGGATTTGTAACACTACTTGAAGGCATTTCACTGGAATAAAAAACCCGTGGTAAGTCCTCCGAGACTAATAAAAGTTAACGTAAGGGAAATAAAAGGAGGGAGACGCTACGTCGTTTAAAACAATTTTACACACTACTTAATACGATGCGAATATTAATGCTTGCAGATTTTCCCTGAACGACGTTTACAAATGTAGAGAATAACGCTCAAGAAATTGCCTTGGTCATCCATTCTATTTGTGCGTGGAGACTGTAAGAGAAAATTCTGGAAGGAGTTCGGAAGGACGGAGAATCAAGTTTTTATAACGTTAGAGAAATTTGTCTTTTTTATACAAATGTCCTTTATTAATTTTTTTTAGGTGGGAATTAATATTTGCGGTAAAAGTTTTGGGAAAGAAAAGCCGTCGGCGGAAGTTAATATGAATGAATTTCAGTCCCACCGATTCTTGGGATGCGGATGGCCAAAATGGATTCCATTAACTCGTTGTGGGAATCAGGTAAATTAAATCAAGATTTTTAGTTACATATTTATGATTCTATGGCATCAATTATAAATCAGATAATACAAATCACTTGAAGGAAACATTTCAATACGTTTCCTGTGCATACGTACGTGCTCTGTATTTTTTAATTTATAATTGAAGTGTTTGCAGTTGCTTGAAAACAAATTAATGGTATGATTACAAATAATGCGTTAATGATACTGAATTTTATTACAACTGTGGATCATGGAGATGGATTTCCAATATTGAATGGTGAAATAGGGAATTTTTGGACTCAGTCTATTGAGATTAAGCTGTAGGGGTATAGGATATATGCACTTGTGGGTGTACAAAATTGCTTAGGCGATTTGGGTTTAGATTTAATCAGAACTTTAGGAATTTAGAAATATTTGAAGGAAACTTATTTTGAAGGTGCGTGGGTGACGATTTTGTGTAATTATTTTGTTTGTTTTGGATTTATGCAGCCTTAACAGATATAGTGGCAATGGGAGGATGGTGTAATTAGTCGTAAAGTAGTTAAATTGGTTGAATTACTTTATTGCTGCAATCTGTGTGTGGGAAAGGTTTGAAACGAGTAGTATCTAATGTAGGATGAGGTTTATACGATATTAAAGTTGAAAAGTAGTGCAAGTGAACCTTGAAATCCAGGTGACGTAGGGTAAGCACTCCAGAACATCCCATATTGATTAAGCCTATTCCTGAGTGGTTTAGAAAACAGTGTTTCTCCAACATCAAACTTTAAAAAGTTCCAAATTTTTGAATATGGGAACCACCAGGGGAGCATGTAGAAAAAGATAAAACGGCTAACAATGGGATTCTGAAGTGTTTTGTGATTAACAAAAGTACTGATTTTCGAGGTTCTGTAATGCATGAAAAAAATCGGACGTTTGGAATGAGTATGACTGTATATGTAAGGATGTGGATGTACTACTACTTATTGATGCATAGTTTAACTTTGATGTGATAAACTGGACAGTAGATTCTGCTGCATAAATATTGAACAACAATAATTAGCCCACTAGAAACTAATGTCACACTAGACAATGAGTCGCGCGTTCAGTGCTCTTGGGAGTGGAGAGAATTAGGGTGATTCATATGATAAAGCTTGTCGTTGGATTCACTTAAGGGAGATAGAGCTCATTAACGCCTTGATTTGCTTTTTGACCCGAGGCAGAGGTACTTGTTTTTGTTCCATATATTAGAGCTATTTTTATCAGGTTATTGAGTAGTTAACTGATAAGTGGCGAATTCTTATGAATCCATTGTAATTATACACTGTTTAGGCTCAAGATCGTTGTAGTTTTGAGCAGGCACGACCCATTATACTCAACTGGGTATGCCTGTTTGCTCAGTTAGTTCTGAAAAATTAAGAGGGTGAGTAAGCGACCGAGGAATATTCATTTTCAGTACTACTTAGTAGCACAAGGCAACTGCTTGTTGGGCTGTATGCAGGTGAAGTAAGTATGAAGGAAATTTTGAGACGAGAACATGCTTATTAGCTTGTAGAAACTAGGAAAATAGGGAAACTGTATTACCATCAGGGGCTATCTTATCATGTAAAAACATTTCTGATAGTACAAAAAGCTCGTTCAGAACATTGGAATTGCTCTTGTTTAACTATCGTGCTGCTGAGGCTAAGTTTATCACCAATATGCTGGACCTTTAAATGATTTGTCAATAGGAAACCACACTCCATTGTAATTATTATACTGGGTATGTTTGCATTGGCATTGTTTCTAACCACCACTAATCTTTAGTGTGTATTTTGATATGATGGTGAAAATGACAAATCATGAAGGCGGTGACCACTCGTTAGTAGCTCTTATTCAGAAGCATATTAAAATAGGCAGAGACAGTAAATTATTTATGGGGATTCGTTCATTCCGAGTTGAAGTTGAGGAAAGGAGAAGCGAGTGAGGCTCTTCCTTGGCAGTTCCAGGCATCCAGGCAAAGGAAGGTTGCGTGCATACAGGAGGTACTGAAGTTTTCATTTTTCGCCGTTTATTGTCTTGTACTCCTTGCCAAAAGAAGCTTAACTTCTGGAAAGATTTAATAACTTTCCGATAATTTTTTAAATTCATTTTTGTGTACGGTAGCTAGTTTCGGCATATCAAGTCGTATCATCAAGCAAAAGTATGGGAATGCTATGTTTTATTTTCAACTGTGTGTACTCAGTACTATTCTGTTTTGCAGCTTTCGAAGGGAGCATTTGGGGCCATGGAGGAAACTGTGACTGCTGTGAATAACCAAGCAAGAATCATCATGGATAAGTTACGAAAATTCGGGGAAGAAAACGGAATGCCAATATCTCAGGAGAACGGGCAAAGATGCTATGGACCGCCAATTGATTGGGCTGGACCACCTCCTCCAAAAGGTTTGCTTATTGTTGTGATCGTAACTGAACACTTAGAGTTGTAACCTTAGAGGGATTTTTTCGCAACGAAAAGTTTCAGGGGTAGTTTCTCTAAGTAACGATTCCAAAAACGTTGGGGCTTACTTTCATTTCATTTGCTCATTTATTTATTTATTTATTTATTTACGGGTGCTGAGCCTACGGCTCTTGACCACAACATAAAATTTTACATTTCTTTTTATTTCATTTCTTCTCATAATTATTTAAGGTTTGTTTACTACTCTTCATGTAAAAATCTCCGTATTCATTGTTACTGTAGGGTCGGAAGTGTTTGTCGGAAAACTCCCTCGGGACATTTACGAACCTGATTTGGTTCCTTTATTCGAGCGAGTTGGCCGCATATACGAAATTCGGCTCATGATGGATTTTTCTGGGACCAACCGAGGTTATTGTTTTGTTCAATACACTAATCCGGAAGATGCGCAGAGGGCTATTAGAGAGCTCAATGATTATGAAATATCTAAAGGTAGGTTTTTGCAATACCACTCTTTGGTCGTAAAAAATTTGATGTTCTGTTTGTAAGTCAGTGAATGTATATATGTATCTCGTGGGTGCCAGGGACTGTTGAACCTTGATATTTAAATCAGTCCCTGGAATGACCATAAGTCAGTGTAGGAATGTATACATACTGAAGAAGCAGGTAAAGTATTCTTAAAATGCTAAATGTTTCAACAGGCAGGAAAATTGGGGTACTGAAATCTGTCGATAACTGCCGCCTGTTTGTTGGAGGGCTTCCAAAAGAAAAGACTGAAGAGGAAATATTCCAAGAGATAAGCAGTGTCACAGATGGTGTTCGCAAAGTTATTGCCTACCCATCAGCACAAGACAAAACGAAAAATCGTGGGTTCGCTTTTGTTGAATACGACAGTCACAAGTAGGTGTCTCATTTTGAACTTCATTTTTTAATGGAATTATTTTGTAATAAATTATTATTACCTACAAGGGAGCAAATGATAATTTCCAATTATTGCTCCAATTATTGTAATGTAGCAAAAAATTCTTATGTGCTAAATCGTTGAAAATCTTTCATCCACAGGACTGCCGCAATGGCAAGGAGGAAAATGATTCCAGGGAAGGTTACTCTGTGGGGTCAGGACGTCTGTGTGGACTGGGCTGAACCAGAACCCGAAGTAGATTCTGAAATTATGAATAAGGCACTATTGCATGCATGTTGCATGACTACATCTCTCTTTCTCTGATTTACTAATTTTCTTGTGTTCGTCACTATCAAATTGCAGGCTAACCGTAATTGCTGTTTGCATGTTTTCTTTCTGTCAAAAAACTACTTATTGCTTTTGTCCGTCTTTAACCGCTTTCTAATTAATTAAGCAATTTCCTGTATCCGTCCGTCCTGCATGCCCCGATAAGGGTGTTGATAATGTTCTTTTGATTTTGGCTAAAGTAATTTCTTAACATTTTGCTGCACAGGTCCAGAATTTGTACGTACGAAATTTGATGATTGGTACCACGGAGGAATTTCTGCGGGACATATTCAATGAAGTTTCTAGCAATGGAGTGGAAAAGGTCAAGAAAATAAAGGACTATGCCTTCGTTCATTTTGCTTCGCGCGAGCAAGCGGATGCTGCACGGATTGCGCTAGACAAAACTGAAGTAGATGGAGCAATCATTGAGATTAATTGGGCCAAACCGGTTGACAAAGGAAATACAACAAAGTCGAAGAGTCCAAAGCAACGAGTTAATAATGGTTCGCGAAACTTCTCCAATCTGCACTCCCAGCAATCGTCCGGATATTCTCAGCAGCGTGATAGACAATTCTACAAGCAGGTAAATGTAGTTCGGTTGTCCCAGCTTATTATTATATACTTAAATAATTAAATTGCCGGCGGTGATTTCATGCCAAAATATTTACCAACCTTTAGATCCCAGAGATGTCAGGTCAAATGGTTTTTCCTCGACAAGATCACCAGATGTACTATGTTCCTGATTTGGTTCCCGTAATGGGATTTCCGCCATCTAAACATGTGCCGTCAGCAGTTGAGGTGAAGTTTTCATACTCGATTTAAATTAGGCATCTGTTATGAATAGTAAAAGTTCGCTAACGTAAGTACTTTAAACCTCACAGGCTTTGGATCGGCTATGTGTTGCATGCGGTTGGTCTGAACCAGTTTATGAGACTGTTCAAGTGAATGGGTCTATACCTTTATTTTCCTGTCGGGTACGTGCTCCATGAGAAACAGTTAAATGTATTAGGTTAGATTAATGGTTTTAGGTGGCGAAAACGGTCGGTTAATTCTCAGAATTCCTTAACATAGGTGTACATCATTCAGCACGGGCACAGGCTTTATCCTAATTTGCCTGAATACCAGCTCTTTACCACGGCTGAAGCAGCAAAATCAGCGGCCGCGGATTACATTCTCCCACGCCTACAGCAGGAACTAACTTTCTACCGTAACCCAAATCCCTACTACGTGCCCGTGCCACCAACCGCCTTTGCTAATTAGACTTGGGATAATGTGTTTCAAACAGTGATATTGCTACATGTGTAGTTTGTCACTTGTTGTATTTGTTTTATTATTAAATGACTATTATTTCCTTATTGACTTTTGATAGTAGCTCTGTAGCATGTGCATGTTGTTAGGAAAAAATGGACTGATGTTTTTTGTCTTCTGTGTTTAAATATACTTGTAATGAGTTGAAAGTAGAATACTAAAGTTTATCAGAAGAAAATAAAGCTATCGAATATCATGTACATGCTACCACAAATAATTACTGATATGTAAGAAAACAGTCAAATGTTTTTATTGAGAGAGACATTCATGTCAGTCAAAACCAATTCATGATCTGATATATTTTTTTGTAGGCAAAATTCCTAAGACATGCAATCAGTTTGGGTAATCAGTATCTCCAGACTTTCGAGTTCTAATGACCCTCAAAATTGGTAAAAATCATCTCTAAACGAGTATAGAAGAACATCCAGTTAAAAACGTCCCTATAATTTCTCCGTTTCCTACTTAGGTCATTATTCGCTCTCCTGTAAGGAGAAGGTAATGGAAAACAATGAAAATTAGTATTTATCACGCCCACGATGCCGTCTTGCAACTTTTTTAACTTTTCCTGCAATTGGTTGATACGATCTAAGTCCCAAACCATGGAACCATTAACCATTAAGTTTTAGCCATAGGACAGTAGTAGATTTCCCAAGCATATATTGTCAAGATACAGATGGTATACGAATAGACGATGTGATATTATTGCATGGCATCCAGTAACAAAAAAGGGTTACATCATTAATCCTACCATAAGAATGGAACAAGACTGTGATCAAGCACATCAAGTAAATTTGGAAAAAAAAATTACGTTACGATCCATGCATCCCTTTCTTCAAAGAAAAGTTCAATTTAAAAGAAATAGAAACTATAGGTGTATATATTGGAGCAAGGGAAACCATTTCTAATTTCTTAGTAGAAGCTCTGAAAAAATTAAGAATTTCAACAGACGTTGTTCCTGACATAGTTTCGATAGTATTAAAACATGGTGCAATGATTGGTAATCATCATTTATACACAAAAAGCTAATGAATTTCAAATGTTGATGTAAACACCAAATCCTCATTCTTTAAAAAATATTGTAAATAGTATACTGAGTCATATATGGCTACTTCCATTGGGAAGCAGTGACAAATAAAGTCTTTATGTATACAATTTATTACAAAATTTTTGATGCAAATATTTTTTCGACCAACGGCATGATTTTGAAAATTTTCAACGCCCTAGCTATACCAGCTCGTCAAAAAAACTGGGCAAAGACATTATGGATTTCGTTATCTCCAGTAGAGTTAAATAAAAGAGGCACTCTTAAGTGCTCAGAATTTTAAATGTGTATGTATAAAGGGTCTATCCCTAATAAACAGTTAAAGTACAAAAAAAAGTATGGAGATTTTTGGTGGCCAAGAATAAGAATTGTATGGTATCCGCCATCTAGAATAACCAGGACAATCGTCGCTTATTTTATCTTAGTCTGTTTAAAAGGAGCAATGTAGTGGAACTTTATGAAACAACTGCATGCCAAGTTATGTTAGGGAACATGGACCCATTGACCCATCCACTCAAATCAGCCCATTAACGCATTTCAAAAAGCTTGTTGGCTGGTTTTGTTGTGGTGGGACTTTTTTTCACAGCAAATAAAACATATTGTTATTTTAACATACATTGTTTGGCTCTATAGTTTAATATGAAAAAATAAAGTTGGGGTATTTATAGTGATTTAACTTTGGATTTTATTTTCTTTCTAAAATAAATAATTTACAATAAATAGGACTTGGTACAATAATTATTTTTTACATGGTGTTTTCTTTGATACTGAACTTCAGGAGAGTTGAGAGCGCCTTCCAAAATCTCAATACAGGCATATTCAGTCTTTTCTCAATAGAATACGGACATTTTTTCAAGAACTTCTCATGGCACGAATTTTCTCCATAATTCATTCCATGGTCTGCTGCTTTATTATAAACTTTAAATAAACTTTTGGGTTTACGGCTCACAGTTGGCACATCATCTTCATAACTCACTAATGGGAGGTCTGGATTACGGATTCTTTGCAGAACCATTTCCGAAACCGGGTAATATTTTTCTGGAGAGGCTGAAAATTCGCAGACTGCTCGTTGTTGACAAGCCTTCTCAGAGATCTGAAAGTCAAAATATGATAAGATTTAAAAAAATAGTTGGCACTTAATGACTTTGGAAATATGTTTGGTTCTATGGTTATTTTTACCTGTAGAAGATCAAAATAATTAGACACGCGGTCCAAATGATTTTGAACGATTGGGTCATCTTCGTAGACTTCTGGATCCGTATCGGCTGGAATACTTTTTTTCACACGTTTAGTGAACAGATTGGTCATTGAGGGGAGAATCAAGGTAATTGGAATAGCTAGCAGCAAACCTATGTCGATTGGAGCCAAAACATTGAAAGTAATAAATCGCTTGGAACGACTCTTACTCACTCCTGTTTCTTCATGTAAGCTGGTTTCCTGCGAAAGAATGTCTTGGAAAATATTTTCGGTGGTTGTGGAAATTGGCAAACTTTTGTTGTCAAACTCAACCGTTGTTTCGAAACCGGAGATAGACTGGCAATAAATTAGTGCAAAAAGCACCGCACCACAGAACGAGACACAATTCATGTTGTTTACTGTTTTCAAGTGACGTCCAGTAGAAGAGTAAAAAATCGTTGATGCTCCGAAGCTGTTGCCGAAAGGGATGCAGATTTGAACTGATGGTTTCCAATCACCGTGATGGTTTATTTTATAGAAGACTGAAACAGACCAAGAGTCATTTAGTCAACGGAACTTGTTATAACAAACAAGCAAAAGCTTGTCAGTTATTTTGAAAGCAGGTTTCTGTAACACTAAAAAGTTTTAGTTGTCCTAATTGAAGCTCTGTCAGCAGAAGATACTCCTAACTATGGCTAAATCTATCACAATAATAAATAATTAACTCCTAAAAGCGGCTATTCTATCCTAATGGTATTTAAATGTGAGAACATAAGGCTCTTTACATGCATCTAAAATACGGATGTATGCGAATGACATCTTCGTCACCTTGTCATACTTGAACTTCGGAATAAGTTTGAATCCCATTTACTTTTCCAACTTCATATGTTACTAACAAAATATGCATATGGCTACGACCTAGAATGGTTGCATCTGGATTAAAAATAGATTTTTTGAAATGCAATGTTTCATTCATATGTATGTGACAACAAAAAAATGAAAAAAAGTTATGCACGGGAATGTACATGCATAGTCTGCTGTCTTAAGTTTAACAGCCTTCATTAAATGCGCATAAACTTTCGCAAATATCTATTTCAAATCACTATCCCATGACCCAACGAATATTGAATCTTTAATACAAGCTTGGTGGTGCTTGCATATTTCGGGCACAAGTGACCACCTCCTTCGCTAAAAGTTTGTTACTGTTTATGTATTCATGCGTCAGCACTGTCAGCAGTTTATAATAGGAAAGGTATCACCGTAGAATACAATAGAATGAAGTCAACTCCATGAAAATATTTTTATGTATTCAATCTAAAAGAGTTGGCATTCAAGGTAGTTCTCTTTTACTATCTTTTGGAATGGATAATTTTTAACAATAATAATAACTTTATTGCTGTTGAGTTCTTACTTCTTACATTCTATTCAGACAAAATGCCGTACCTTAATTATATTATGATAACATTGATGAATACCTACATTTAGAATTAGAAAGATAAAATCCTCCTATTTAAGGCTTATTATTCACATTAGGAATGTTTGCATTGGCAGCTGGCACAGAATTACAGCAGTTAAATGCAAATTTTGGTGTGTAAGTGCAGGTTATTATGGATACGCGTTCCCACCGGTATTCAGCACGGTCTAGTCTGGCAGTTAAATACGACAGTAGCTCAAGAGAAAACTCACAACCGACTCCCTAACATCTAATTATGATAATGATGACTTCAATGATGCGGTGGTGTAACGAGAAAAAATTAGATCTTTGCAACGGGCTTTTATTTGCAATTGGAAAATAGTAGTGAAAATTCAGAGCTCATTTTAATCCTCAGACCAGGAAAACATTTGAATCAACTCCATTTCCAATCAAAACTTAGATCTTGTTGAAGGCAGCGATGTCAACACTTTGAACCTGAAACAAGATAACGTGTACTAAATGCGAAACTCAGGAGATAAGTGACAAGGATCCACGAAAGGAATCAAAACCATTTCTGGTAAAAATTTCGTTAACGTTAACTTACGTAATCTTCAATCTCTTGAATTTTTTCGGTAAGTTCATCAATGGAGACTTTGTCGTCTTCAACAACGGTGGCGATCTGAAGTTTTTTGATTCCGTAGGCAAGAGGAACTAACTTAGCAGTACCCCATAGAAGCCCGTCCATCACGATCTTACGAACTTCTTGTTCCAAGACTATTAAAGCATCAAAAAATCAACAATGCAGAACAAGAAAAACATTTTTAGCTTAAATTCAATGGATGATACGCATTGGGCAATGAAAAGTCATTTGTATGAACTTACCTTTCATGTCAGTTTCATCATCCCACGGTTTGACATCAAGGATGACATTGGATTTGGCAACCAAAGCAGGTTCTGCAGGAAACAAAAATCACACAATATCAGTCACACATTTTCATTTAAACTTTTGTGATGTAATACCACTGTAAAACAATGTGAGATTGTTAAAAATATGAGGACAAAGTTAAGGCAACAGCCTACTGAACTTAAAATTTGGTAGTCCATTTACACATATTAAGAAAACATATAGGCAATTTTGGGTAATCAGCGGTATACACACTCACTTTTGGTTTTCTTTGCTGCGTATTCTGCCAATCTCTGTTCACGGATTTTGGCAGCATCTGCATCTTCCTAAAAACCCGAAAAAACATAATTTAATAATAATTGTATATTGTGGATGATGGCTGACAACCAATCCTCCCACCCGGGAAATACCAAGCGCACCTCATCGTCACTTCCGAAAAGGTCGACGTCATCGTCATCCTCTACTTTCTTGTTAGAATCTCCAGAGCTGGCGACAGGGGGCTGAGGTTTTGCATCCACGACCTTTCCACCAGCGGCCAATTCCAGTTTGGAAACACGCTCATTCAGCTGCTTAACCTGGTTCTGTAAATCCTCAATATTTTTCTTTAAACGAGCATTTTCTTCCCTCATGGCTGCGTCGTCTGGGTTTACACCACCTGTAGAATTGTTTGATGGAGATTTATGAGACAGCTTTAACGAAGACTGTATTTGTTCCCTCGCCTTTGCGACTTGTTGGGACAGACTAAACTCCGTCACTTCTTTCTCATTTGCAGCTGAAGCACCCCGTGACCCCACACCGTCTGTATAGCACCAAACCAAAATCTTAACATAACACCTTCCTGCCATTTAAATGATTACTTCCAATGTCAATCAAGAGTGAAACGTCCTCTTGGACAAGCAGGGAATTAAATATGATCGACTTGCAAAATGAAATCTGGTAACAGCTGATTATACATCTACCACAAATAATCATCATTTGCTTTCCTACCATCTATCAGCAATCTAAAATCAGTGCAAATCTCACATTCACAACAGCCAGCAACAACAATATTTTAAATCAAATATAAAGGCATGTCGACATCAAATCAATTATAACACTCTTTTCTATGCTCCTCATTTCAAACAATTTAATCAGCAAATTCAATCGCCTTCCAATTCGTAGTTTCTAAAAATCCTACATTTATTCTACCGCATTCCATGCTCTCAAGAGCGTCTCTTCCATTCAAAAACCGGTAACCAACGGCCTGATTCAGATTTATTCAAAATTCGAGGCTCTAAAAGTGTTTCAAATGCAAAAACTTTACTCCAACTCCGCAAAATATATAAAAATATTTCCAGACCTCCTCTAATCTTTCACCCATTCCTTCACCTGAACCATCTGCCGGTTCCAGGTCTCATCAACTTCTCAGCCACTACTCCAGGCTTTCTATTTTATTTCTATGACACTATCCACTAAAAAAGCAAAATTCTAATTTACCAATTCCATAGCATCTAAGCCCACAAAAGCTAAATAAAATATATTCATTCCAACAAATAAAAAAATATTTCATTAATGCATTCAAATACTCTACAAACAACATCAATTACTACCAAATATTCGACCATTACATTCTTCAACATAACCTCTTTCCACAATTCATACCTCAAATTCTACACACCATTCATTTCAACACCCCTCATTCAAAACGGTTCTTAATGAAAGGCAAATCCTTCTGATGGTTCATCCTCAATATGCAAATACCTCATCAAGTGCAATTTAATGCTTTCAAGATGTTCCAACCATTTGAAACTTTCAGCCACCGACTTATATCACTCATCAACTACTCAACATCACACGAGCAAAATTTTTCTCAGCGCTACTGCCAATAACTTACATCAAAAGCCACCATCTTTCTAAATTCAAGCATTATAATATTAAAATGTACATAACTAAACACAATCCAAGCTCAAAATTAAAGTTAACTGTCCCAACAATCAGGAAACAACTAATTTCTAAAAAATTAAATAAAAAAGTATTAAAACGTCAAAAAAAAATTAGAATAAAGCTTTCAATATTTCAGGGTATTCAGCCAACAGCCCACACAATAATTTTCATTGGAACTTACTTAAATGTTCGTAATATCTTCGCTCGGCTTCAGCTAGCTTGGTAGTGTCGATAATGAACTGTAGGGAGTCCAGGACGGTCAAATTATTGGCCATGGATAGCTCTAAAAACAGTTAAGAGTTAATGAAATCCGGCAGACGGATTTTCCCAAGACTACCTTCACCGACGGCGTGGTAAGGAAAGGAAGAGTTGTTCCATCGCAACTGCTAACATTTGCTCACACACTTTATTGCACATAGCAGGACTGATAGGACTATGACCTCACGGTGCAGGTTTTAGTCTCCCGCTCTGCTGTTAAGCAACTCTCTTCCCTTTTTTTGACTCGGCCTTCTAATAAAACCCCAGCTGGAGGAGATTTTATTACGTCAGTGTAATAATTACAGTAGTAATAGCTAGTGAGAGACGGAGGGTCAGTACAGAAATTATGGCCCTGACATCTTTGGGTTCCCATAGTAAACATTAAATGCTTCTTATTGTTATTTAATAAAAATCATTTCCACTGTATTTATTTACAGAAGTGAATACATGGAAACATGAATATGTACTATTGTAGAGATAGTTTTTAGGGCGGCGTTTTATCATCTCGTCTTCCTGATATTTTGGTAAATCAAATGGAATTTTGTTTTAAAAAACTCAAAATATGTTTATGGGTGTACCGACAGGACTATGTAATTAATTGAGGAAGTTCAAGGAAATTGTAAATTAATGCTTATGGGTAGTTGTATGCATGTAATAACAATAATAATAATTTATTCGGGTCGATTATTTGACCTTGAGGACCTTACCACCACAGAGATGCAATCACAAAAACTTATAGAGAGAGTGCAAATTTTACAATAATTGGAATGATTAAAAATATTTGTGTTGAATAAAATTAAATGAATTTATTAAGTTTTATACATTTCACTTTTTACCTTAATTTAGTGTAATAAAAAATAAATCTCGTGGTTACAAATTATAACATCTCAATCATGTAAATATGAGGATTCAGACATATCTTATTTCCCAAATCAATTTGCGGACAAACCTGGGTTGCCCTATGCTTACCTATGGGAATACATAATTATATTCCTACCCGTCCGTGTGAGAAATAAAGTGTTACAAAAGGGTTCTCTTTTTCTATATGGGTAGTTGTATTTGCATGTGGGTTTTAATGACATTATTATATAGGAACATTGCTGGAGGTGTAATATAATTACAGGTGTAATATTAAATGTTGCTTTTACAAAAATCCTTGGCTTGGCCTCTATATGGAACCTGGAACTATTACATATTACGTTTCATGACTGCATGAACCATGCTTTCTATAATAATTGTGGATTTTATACGCAAATTCTTAAGCTGATATTTAACCAGAGTTCTTGTCGAAAAGGTTGGAATTTTACATGCGAGGGATATAGTAACTTTTTTTTATAACAAGTTTTGGTGCAAATAGGAAGATTGTGCTAAAACCCTTCCATTTCCATCCGAGTTTGGGATATTAATTGTAATTACTGATAAGCTTCATTTAGCAGAAAGTCATAAAAATTCTCTTGGCGAAGTTAGTCTTGACTTGATTCTGAATTTCAAGGAGATGAAGAAGAGTAGGAGAGATAAAAAAATCATTTGAGATTATTGATATACTGTCGCTTCCCTGACTTACGGGTTAGTTGAAGGTGTAATCACTCTAGTTTTTTCAATATATACTGATAATATCTTAGAAAGAGGAACGAAGTAGCAGAATCGCAAGGACCCAACAAGAGCATTAGCTTTGATGAAGTAGGCGTTACGGTCAAACCAAAGCAAAGCTACTCCCATTCCCTAATATTCTATGGAAGATTCGCAGAATCGCAATAATGGAAACGTTTTAGCGCAATTTAATATGGTGAAAAATTTTAGGCGCCCTTTCATCTTCTAAACGAGCCATTTCCCCCTATGGTTTCAAAGTAAAAGCATCACGAATCGCAACTGCCTTAATAATTAGCTTTGGTAGTCTTTCATTACGCTATTTTATGCTTACAATGTTACAATTATATTTCAAATTATCCAGCCTGAATATGATTATGGTGTAAAATTTTGTACAATACAGAAGAAAAAACACCCGTCGCAAAGAACGTATTTTTAAACTCTCATTACACCTACACTGTAAAAAATAAATCTGAGTGTTGGACTTGGGTCCCCGAAGAAAAGGTTCACAAAGGGAAACCTGTAAAAATTTAACAGGGACCCCTTTAAAATTAACAGGTGTTCCGGTTAAATTGATTTTTGAGAATCAATTCAACGGGAGAACCTGTTAAATTTTAACAGGTTTCCCTATGTGAACCTTTTCTTCGGGGACCCACTTTCAACACTCAGATTTATTTTTTACAGTGTACGCTTTAAGTTACAACCCTAATTGAGATTTCAAAATTTATGGAAAAAATCATTAGTTCTGACACTAGCCTAAAAGCATATTCAAGTATACGATAGGCAAATGAACCTATAAATAGTTTCGTTTTTGTTTTAATCAAGTTTAACTTCAACTTTCCAAGACTCACTGGATAAATGCAAATTAACGGGGAGGGCAACATGCAACTGGCGATGAGCCTAGATCTCTCGCGTCTCGCAATCTTTTGTTACGTATCTAGTAACTAGTAAGCAAGTATTTTATAAGGTTTAATTAAAGACATAGTATATTGCGTCAACGGATTAATTGCTTTCTGGATTTAATGCACAATAAACACGAAAATAGCTACTTAAAGCCTGGTTTCTCATGTATTTTTGCTTCATTTTTGGTAACTGTGGCAGTACAGTGAGGGTGCTATTCAAAGGTAGCCAATGAAGCGTTAATGTTTCGTGATTTGTTCAAATTATCAACTCGGGCTACTACGGTAAACAACAACATCAAGCGAAATCCAGATCTTTTTAGTCATCCACAAGATCTCATTGGAATTTACTTAATTGGGTTATTTTACAATTTAACAAACATTTTAAAATTAACAATGAAATAATAGGAATTTTTTACAATACAATAACAGAATTTCTACTGAAGCTTTCTGCTGAGGATTTCCATTGACAATGAGAGTCTCTGGTAAATGCAGTTCCAGACCTGGAGTCTGGAGTTCTTGCATATAATGATCAATCAACCCAATTTTCTGTTTTACTTGTTTAAATAAGTTTTTATTTTGCAGCCAAATCCCAAATGAATTTTATGATTGCTTTCTCATATGCTCCACCATTTTGATTCCATTAGTCAAGTTTTATTCGTATACTTGCGTATTTGTAATATTGTAAATATCCCAACTTCCTTTTGTTTCCCCATTCTCTTTAGTACGTTTTAAATGATTTAATTGCCAGTTAAAAGAAGGGTTAAGAGAAAACCGGCAACAAAACTAGTTTCCACTTGTATCATAATAGCATGGTATATAGATAGCTGCGGGCCTTCAATTGGCTCCTTTTACTACACATATTAATATTAATAATTAATAGCCAATGTCAGAAGTGATCAAAAAGTAGAATAGATTGATTCCAGATAAAAGTGAAATCATTTCATTTAATGTACTTACAGTGGAATTTTAACATATGAAAATGTGCTATAAGGTTTAAGGTCATTACTAACGCTTTCTACATGAAACACTTCTGATGACGGATAAAGTAATTTAGTAGTGTAAGTAATTTTCATCAGGTGGTTTTCTTACCACTCCTTGTATTAACACCTTGTCAGTTATCATTACCTTAAACTTGTAATTACCTAGTTAATTTATTCTAACAAATAATCGGGAAAATCCATGCCTTGCAAATGACTAAACCTGCCCGCTTTCCTTTAGTGGCTTCTCTCCGACCCAATACTTACCATAATGAGGTAAACAGCAATACTTTTGGAGTTTCCTGGTTCTTAAACTTTATTATGTTTTTACTTCAAGGAAATAAGAGAAACCTGGAGCTTGTTACATGTAAAGCCGATGATAAAATGACTTCCGATGTCCTGCATTTTGACGCAACCTTTATGGCGGATGGTGTGATGTCAAATACTATAAAACTACAGGATCTTCCAGGTTTTTCCCAAAATCCTCAAATTAATTCCAATTTGTTAATAATTATTACTACTATTTCGCAAAACTATAGCCGCACTAATATATTGCATTCAAATCCCTTCACTTTGTTTGGGAATTCAGAGAATTGAAAAAAATGTTGAAATAGTTAAAATAGTTTCCACAGTTTTAATTTTTAATCTTACTTCCGACGAAAATGTCGTAACTATTGCACTATAAGTGCACAAATAAGTAAAAGCCTTTAATTAACAAACTTTCAATTCTATATTGTATCATGCGGATTTGTATATTTTAAGGATTGTGGTGAATTAATTAATAACAACTGTAACATGAATCATGATACCTCCTTTTAAAGGAAATTAATGGAAGTTCATTTGCAATTTGGTAAATGCAAAATTGTGCGAAATTGTTTACATATTATTATTAACACCATAGATTTTACTGTTAGATCTTGAGGATATAATTATTTAAATACTTTTCTCTTCTCTACACCTTCACCTTAATTCACACCTTATGCATTCTTGACCTCCAGCCACGCGCAACGTCAGTGCAACTGACATGCTACAGACCTACATCATTAAAAACTTTGGTTAGCTCACACATCGTCGATGGAATCTTTTTTATATGTACTCTCGCCTCAAAGCATCGTGCCAATAAATAGTAAAATACACATGGTATGCACACTGTATGAAGACATACACAAAAAACAAGAAATAATCTTCAAGAATAGAATCCA
Source organism: Spatulosminthurus flaviceps (assembly GCA_034693705.1). Lineage (NCBI taxonomy): Eukaryota > Metazoa > Arthropoda > Collembola > Symphypleona > Sminthuridae > Spatulosminthurus > Spatulosminthurus flaviceps. Next base: position 47,810 of record JAQFXU010000086.1, on the reverse strand, counting down.
CTTTCTATTGTGACTATATAAAGATTTTACTATCCCTCTCATTATATACATCTATCTTTTACACACTACTCAAAATATTAACATCATCATCATTCTTGCGTCTTAAAAAGTAAATTAATATACAAATCATTTTCAAAACACACACGACTATGACTCTAAATTATAGTCTGTAAATACATATTATAGTTTTGTAATAAATTCTTTATCAAATTATAATACGCCTCCGACATTCAAATTAAATTGAGTGCTAAGGATGATTGAATACACATACATAAAAGACATACGATAACCTTTTAAAATGCTTCCAATAGTTGTGTGTGTATGTTTTTATAATGAGCTTATCACATTTCTAATGCAACTTATAGTGTCCTTTCAAACTGAACGGAGTTAATTATCTACATACATTTACTATACATCCATACAGAATATATAGTGTAGGTATACATTACATTTCGAACCTTACCTCACATAACCTTTAAAAAGTTGACACCGACTCTCCGTAAAGGAATTCCTATGTCTGTGAAGACCTTAATATCTGTCAGAAGCCAACCCAAATAAAATGTGGTTACCTTTCAAAAGATGAGGGGCTTGTTTACTCATTTGACCTACTCTTTTTCATTCCTCCTCCAACCATCAAAATGAAATTTTTTCATTACTAACTACGTATGTATAGTAAGTACTTACTTCACATATCATCTCCTTCAGTAAAATCATCATGGATTATGTCGGGCACAAATTCACATTAGCATCGTTAATTTAAGTCACGCATTCCAAATTTCATGAAACTACATATATGAGAGAGAGAGAGAAAGAAAAGAATTTATCTGTTTTGTTTGCTTGCAATACTTCTTAATAATACTCCCTGTGCTGGGAAACAACAATACATAGTATTATTTATTTTGTTGCTAAAATATGTTGTCTTTTTCCTCCGTCGTCGTCGCAAAAGTTATTATAATAGTCATTTTTTATTTCGTCGGTTAATGCGCTTGTATATATCATATCGAGAAAAACATATACTACAAATTATTATGACTACTTAGAATTTTACGTATGTACTATTATCACCGGCTGTACAGACATGACATGCAATAAAGGGAGTAAATACGAAGTATATAAGGGATTTTTCAGTGCATGTGCAAAGATATGTATTTGTACAGTAGGGAATGATGTAGGACTACAGAGAAGAAGTTGGAGTAGGAACTACTACTTATGACTGATTGTTAAAGTGGATGATTAGTAGGGTTAGGGTTGGAATATATTTTTTATCGAGGTATCCATATGAAACCAGCTTCAAGAAAACAATAACCTAAGAATTGCACGTCGAAAACTTTTAAGTGTTGCAGGTGCTGAAGGAGTAATCAGAATTTCTCTTGATCGTTAGCATTTTAAACGTGAGTGTGTGGGTATAATACATTTTCGTACATAAGGGGAATAAGTGCAAGTATACCATGTGGGAAGGAATGTTGAGTGTGGGGCATGTACATGCTCCTTCATCAGATCTATACATAAGTAGCTAAACAACAACAGAAGAATATAGACATACTCTTGTGTGCAGACAATTGTTATGTCCAACAAGATGAGTTTTATCATTGGAAGCCCTTGATTGTTGGTCAGTTTGTATATTACACCTGTGTAAAGAAGCTTGAGCCGAATGCCTATGTCTCGTACACACGTTCTTCAGATGGTGGTAGTTCACTGGTGAGTGAGTACGTTCTTATCAATTTTGAGAGCAAGTTATTATTATAGTAAGACCTAACGTGTACGGAATAATTTTTTATCCTTCAATAATTTAATGTTAATTTTTGGACCAATTTTAACTCGTTTGGGGAAGTTGTTATTTCGGGAAGGAAACAAGAAGTAAAACTATTTTTGAAAAATATTTTTACTTGGTGAATCAGTGGTATTATTATAACTTGTGCTCAAGTCAACATATGTGCATTTATACGAAATACGAACAAGGTTGTATACAAGTGTACCGGCTAACGCTGATTTCAAGGCCTCGCAAAAAGTTTTTTCTGCAAGCCAATCCATTCATATATATGTATAATGCATTTTTAGTATATAGGATGTCTATGTATAGGTTCGTTCAGGTGACAGCCAATATATAATTGTATGATTAAAATGCAGAAATAACCTTCCTTTTTACATTCTTAAAAAGCCTTTTTTAGTGTGGTATGTCAACAGAAAAATACTGCTGTGAGGTTATATTGCTTCCATTGCATTGGATTGCATCGACTTGTGTTTACATTCGAGTATATATCAGTTATTTGTCTGGGGACAAATTCACTATACACTAAATCTTTCATCGTCATTTGATTTTTGAATTTGTAGTAAATAGTGTTTTGTTCCTTTATTTATTTTTGAATCCGAAGTGGGGCATGTTTCGTAAGCCATTTGCAAAGACCCTACAAACTTACGGAGTAGGAAATACTAGCGGTGTTGAACATCATTAGTAACACTTTGGAACTTGGATTTCACAAGCTGTAGTAACAAGTACAGTGCATTTCCTTTGTAGGGGTTCCCCCCCAAGACGGTCCATAGTGGAACACTAAAATCCACCCCAGAGATTTTTAAGCACTGTTTCGTTCTGTGAGAAAAAAAATGTAGCATTTTACGGGGAAATATTGAAAATGTACTGAAATTTGTGAATTCAGTAATAATATTCCCTTTTGACAAAGAATTAACAAATTTTTCAAAATAATAAATACCTTCCAAATTGACTAAACCTCAAAGCGCAGTAGGGAAAACACAGGTGACGCTGTACAAAATCACCAGTCTCATAAATTTCAATATAGTGTCCAACAAATTGTGTTTTATTTACTCTAGCCCATGATTAATAGTGATAAAAATAATAAATAGCAGAATTTCAGGAACGTCTTGGGATGCCACTATAAAGGGAAACACTGTATATTATGTGACGGCGTGCCACGTTAACAGTAGCAAAACTAGAAAGAGTCAGTTATATTAAAATTAGAGCTTTTACCGAAGCAAAGAATCCTATCCATCCATTTCGAAATTTCGACTCTCATATTCAAGGTTACAGATGATTACTCCTCCTGCACCGGTAATGTAAAGGTTGGATTAACATATAAATCATTTTAAGAAAACTAATAGTTTCAATTGGACAAAACGACACTTGATTTATTAGTAAGTTATGAGGTCAAATGTAAATTACTAAACGATACACATTATATTTCTTCATTTAAATGCATACATTATTTCCTTGAGCATGTATTTCTATCTAGAACCTTAAGGACATAAATTATTCTATTCCTTCAAGTAATTATAGTTAATAATTTCACGGGTAATAATAATTGCTTTAGTGACCCATAATTTCACTTGGTCACGTGACAGGAAGGACATTCCTATCTCCTATGCAATTCTTTTTCGAGTTCAAGTTCTAAAAGTGTACGAATTTTTGTTACACAAATGGTATAGGCCTAAATATATAGATTGTGCTAGGAATAGAGTCAAGAAGAATCTAAATGTAGATAATTGTAAGGGGAAATAAAAAATTGCATAATAGGCCGTCCATATATAAATGGGAATAGAGGTGTGCGTGTACGCAAAATTACTAATAAATTCTTGAATGCGTTATTGTTGATAGAATTTAGGTAGTGTCTTGAAATATGTACATAGTACGATAAGTTAAAGGACCTCTATATACATATGTACATTGTACCACGTTTAAACGTATAATGTATTCACTTATCACGGACGGGGTCGTTTCCTCCTCCTCACCATCAATTTTTCTCAAACTTATTTGACTACATATACCGACACTACTGTAAATACATACGAGAACTTCACTGCATATAAAACAAATGACGAAGGGTAAACTTAGACGCAGTCACGGTGAGCTAATGGAGTTTTACACTTGCAAAGGAACTTCTGGGGAAATACTAATTTGTTAGTAAGGAATATATACATAATTCATGTATTAACTAAAGTGAAGCTATACATAGGAGATTGAGATATGTCAGCATAGGTGTTGTTGGCGACTGGTCGAATCTGCATTTATTACAATGTGATTGTCTACAACTAATGTCATAGTTGCGGAGTTGAGCTTGGAGCTAACAACTTCGCTTCTACCTTTTTCGAAATCGTCGTGCAACATTTTTGTGGTTCATTAATAGTATTGTTTACCAGAGTAATTACATCCTAGCTCCTCAGTAGCAGCTAGGAGTTGTTGTTGTCAACAAGTAGTAGTAAAAGGATAGGAGGGAGAGAAATCTAATTATATTGCACATTATATACACTCCAGCCCAACTATACTCCTCCTCGATTATATAGTATCGTTACAGTGAAATCTAATGTAATTTTCTCATATAATTTATACATAGAAGGAAGCCGCCGTTTGACGAGTGATTAGTTTTTTTTGTATCCTGTGGTGATTTGAAAATCAAAAAAAAAAATCGGACATCATTTTTCCTGGGATTTTCGTCTGCCTCAATCGCAGACTCAAAGACGAGAACACGATGACGAACGTGGAGGATCAAGTTGCGGTAAAAATATTTTGAAATCAATTTTTTCCCATTTACATCCAATTCTCATTCAATTCAGAGGAGTATTAACATTAACAGATCCAATCCCGCAGGCATATGAATTATTTATGTGTACACATATGTGACAGAAATAATAATTATAAGCATTTGACCGACATTACACTATTTTCTATATACGAGCCCCGTATTCAAAATCCTACATATACGCACCATTGTTAAGAGCTACAGCCTCCGGCCGTTGAAAAATCTTTAGACTTGAAATTCCATTGAAATTTTAGTACTATTTTGACATTATTAAAATTATTATTACTTCAACAGTTTCTAGCACACTGGAAAGATAAATGAAAAATAAAATTCTTGACTTGATATGCTACTAAAAATATGCTATTATTGAGCTATAGAGTTATGTAAGTAAAAACTGTATGGTTGATGGTAGTAATTTGTATAATAGTTTTGTAGATAATGTGTCTTTGTGGATAATTTTAATTCTTAAGTTTGTCTTTAATTTGGAAATTTCCAGGGACAAGGGACAATGATTTTACAGTTATAATGTTTAGTTTTATTTGATCAATGTATTAGCACGGTTGAAGGAGCATGGTTGTAAATAGAATCAGCACGAATATCTGCAGATGCAAGTAAATATTTTAATGACATGCACGTCTATGGGTTTAACTTTCCTGTAGCGTGCCAGCCTTTTGATTTTTTTGACACACTCAGTATATTCATTTATACTACGCTACGGAAAAAACTTGGCCCCAAATATTATTCTCTCCAGTAACTTCCCTCCATTTTACATTTTTACGCAATTCTATGCATACACACTCTGTACAGTGCATAGTTTATTACAGAATCACATGTAGGTTTAGTTAGCATTAGTTAGTAAACATTGACAGATACATTTACTTTGAGCTCAATTATTTACAGCCGGTGTTTATGTCTGTCTAAAAAACTTTTTTCTTTTTGCTTTTTACATTTCAGAAACTTCCGTATCCAAAGTCAGTTTTTTTCATTGTGAGCAATGAATTTTGTGAACGATTTTCCTACTATGGCATGAAAGGTAATTGATGTTTTTTTTATTTACATTGCATTGACAAACAGGTTCTGTGTAAATCATACATAGCTTCCATATGAACATACTATCCAGAGATCAGTGATCTCAAAAAAATACAAATATATTCTATAAATGTATACAAAATTCTCCAACACGTGTACCTATTCAAAATGAAATTGCATTCAGTCGTACTCGTACTCGTAGTCATCTCGTAGTTCTTCGTATTTAAAAAATAAAAATTTGGAACGCATTTACTCACTCACAATCAATGGCATTGTGAATACATAAAATTTGAAGGTAAGGTTTGTGAATGCATAAGATTTCCTATTTTTGTGAGGCCCATAATATGTATAATTACCATTTAATTAATTATTAATGAGATACTGCGAGAACACATGTATACAATCTTAGAATTATTTATCAAATAATAAAAATATTATATAGACATTTAAAAAATTAAGCCATAACTGTCTGAGTCTAAGTGAGTCATAGAACTGGCACACGCTCAACCGTGATGGTTTAGAGCACGTGTGTGTCTACAAGATCTTTCCAGAGCAAACTGACATTACGATAATGAATGACGGTCATGTCAAATGGAAATTAACTTGTATCACCGTAGACCAATGTTAAGGAAAATCCTAAAGAACTACATAAAGCAGTTAATAATTTGATAAAATCTGGATGTTGAGGACGCCTATAATGGTGGATTTAGGATTTAACTAAATATTACCGTATAGTTGACTCTCCAAAAAAGTGATAGTGCTTGAGGGAATGACATTCGTTGAATATTAATCTTGCGTTAATTGGGTTCCAAGTCCCCTTACAAGAATATACCACAAAAGTATACTTATTAATATTAGTGCGTAAAATCTTCTGGATTTCCGCTTTACGGGGATTCCAAAATAAAATGAATTTTCCCTAAAGGTTTAAGTTCCCACGAACTTTCTTACTTTCATGTCCAATTTTGTCACCTAAACTTATCGTAGTCTTATCATAGCCTATATGTGTGCAGGTGCATGAAAAATCCTAATCTCAATGCAAAAATATCTACTCCTTATATACGTCATTATTATTGACTGTAATTTTTACGGTCCAAAAGCATGTAGAATGTAAAAGTTGAGCAGCCCACGACATCATAGTCTCAACGTGCATGCACATGATTTGCATGTAAAGTAACAAAAACCACACGTAAATTCCCAAACGATCTTGTTTCAAGGAAAAAAACGGATTTTTTTTGTAGGTAATTAAGCTTCAGTTTAGGAAAAGGAATAATTATTGCATTTGATGAATTAATTTGGTTAACTTTTGAGCAATTTACTTTTGTCTATTATTTCCTTTTGGATTTTTCCAATCAGTTTAGGTGATTGTCTTTTGTCAAATTGAATGAAATGTTATGATGAATCATGAGCCTATGTAGTGCATTAATCTCTGTGACAATGGGAATATGTACAAAGAGGTGTGTGGTGGTTTGCATAGCTACACACAGCCATTGGATTACCTCAGATTTATATGAGATTGTACATAGTAATTTATTCCAGAGGCAGAAGGTTCTGTTCCATTTGTATGTATTGATGCAATGTACAATACAGAGCTCTTCCGCTATTGACTAATGATTTGCTCCATTTATTTTTTTCTCTTTCCTCCTCAAAAAATACCGCTCCGAAATGTTACAGAGTCAAAGTTATGAATATATTGAGGTTGATTTTTGTCTTGAGATACGGAAACTATGGATAATATAAGCAATTAAGGAGGGAGGAATGTATGCCGTATGCGTTAAATAGAAAAATTATCTTGTTCGCGTGGTTGTTCCAATTACAGAATTGGAGGACTTTCTTCGAAGTTCAATTCACAAATAGACATATAGTACAATAGATAATAGCTCAAGGCTGTCTGTCCCAAATTGTTTCCATTTTTCGTGTATTTATTTGCATACGATTGACTTAAATATGGCAAGGGATATTGCTCCATAATGTTTTAATTTGGGAACATAGTATTTATGAAAAAGGGATTATAGAAAGGAAAAGTGAGCTCATGACTACATCAATTGTACCCAAAAAGTTAAAAGGAGAAAATCTTCCCATAAGTCATATGTGCATTCATATATTGTGCTTTCCTATGTATTATTATATGGGATGGAATAACGCACATCATCGCACATGATTAAGATCCTCCTGATTGCATGAGCTAGATCTACATACAGTTACATATGTCATGTAAGTAAAGGAATTGAAAGATGTAGTATTTTCTCTATATTTAAGAATGGCATGTAAGTGAGTAGTTTGATTGTACGACAACCCATAGTAAAGATGCAAATGATGAGGAATGATGTTCAATCATTTAGAGAAGTTGATAGTATTGAGGTCAGAGAGTTTACGGCGTAACTGCGTGTGACCTCTTCACCGCATTCTCTAAAATCCTTCCAATACTGGACTAGGTATGTACATGACATTAGAGAAAATATACATATAACTAACTACTACTACCTGTACTTAATATAGACGTGTAGATTTTCCATGTCTCGTATAAGTAGTAACTTATGAAGTTGTTTATGCGCTCAACTCATCCCATCAACTCACCCACCTGCTCCAACTAATCATTGGACTAGTAGAGAGTATCCCGTATATTGACATATTTGTAGCAAATTCTCATCAATAGAGCCGTACTAGTTTGGGATTCAAGATTAAGGACAAAAAAAATCAAGTCTCCTCAATCTTATCTACAATATCTGTTTTGATGCTTGTAATTTCGCTCTGCCAGGCAATGTAATATTTTTTATATGCAGAGAGGGTAAAATGCATTGGGAAATGCATAGTATAATATGTGTGTACATAACATTGCAAATACTGTAGTATAAAAACGAGTTGAGTAAAACCACAAGAAATGACAGTAATCAAGTATGTAGCTATATGTGGTCAAATGGTTTGGTTAACCACGAGAATTTTTGTACTCGTCGGAAATGCAGGCTGACGCTGGAACGCATAATGAAGTATGTAGTTGGTGTGTGTAGAATGAAGGGAAAAAGTCATGAATTCAATTAACTGTCGTTAATTAAGGATGCTACCTTGTACAAATGTATCGTGACAGATGCAATTAACTAGCAAGTTTACTTTTTCAATCATTGCTTCACATTAATACAATAGGTTTCATGTGTATATTTAGTTATTATTATTTTTATATTGTATGTCCTTGTAGAAATACAAGGAAAAACGTTGTTTTATATGTCTTTTTTTGTTTCTAACAATTAAGGTGGAAGAAATTTCTTAGAATTTTATATTTCACTTATATTTTTTCTATACTACTCTATATACCCCTAACTCAACAGATAAGCTTGCCACTGTGGGAGACTACCTAGGGCAATATAATACTTGCCATTTTGCCAAGTACTTTACTTTAAGTCAATTAAAGAAATGTTACGGAGATATCGTTTTCACGATCTGCACCCACCTCTGTATTTATTTGCTGACACCACCATTATCATATGAGAATATGATAAAACTTATGTAGAGAAAAAAATTTCAATATAAAAAACAGGTTTATTTCACCTTTTTCAATGATAACAACTCTCCAATATTCGTCGATTTTGTCTGATATTTTAATATTGTACTTACAATGCCTTCTTTGAGTGTAGGTTATACAATTAAGTGCAATCCGTCTTGCAATCCTCAACATTTTACGAGATTGTCAAGTCAAAAATTAATAGCTCCCGACATTATGGAGCAATACAATGCAATGGTTATAAAATAAGCTTCACCGAAGTTCCTTGATTCAAGTTATTTTGGATTTTTACATGTTAATGTCTATGGATAAGGATGCATGTAAATTTTAGACAGGTTCTCAAAAAATTGTAGCATAAATATGATGCTATTTTTATTAGAATCGACACATCGAGTTCTTTGAAATGTACATGACATTTTTAATCTGTACTTCTAAGCTCATTAAAATCGGTGGCAGCAAGTCAATCGGTCAAAGCAAATGAATGATGTTTTTAATTTTTGTTTGTTTTTGTATTTTAATAGCCGTTTTGACACTCTTCTTGAAGAAATCACTGGAATTTTCGGAAGATGAAGCAACGGAAATATATCATGCGTTCGGAATGTTATGTTACTTTACTCCTGTATTTGGTGCAATGATCGCGGATTCTTTCTTGGGGAAATTCAGGTAGTAGCACTTTAACATACAAACGAGCACAGAAGTTTATTGCACGCTAAAGCTATTACAGTAAACGTACCTATGACGTATATAAATATACGCTACCTTTAATATTTATTTAAAAGTTTAAAATTGTGAGGGCTTGTGTTGACATGCTGGTAGTTTATGACTCTAATTGGGAAATGGGAAATGTTGTTTACCCAGGACAATTTTCTACCTGTCGGTGGTCTACGCATTGGGAAACATTGTTTTGTCCGTGGCTGCAACTCCACCCTTGAACAATGAATTCAGCCCTAGGTAAGAATAAGGAAAGCAATAGTAATTTCATAAGAAAACCTCTATAATATTTGTGGAACTTTTAGTTTCATGGACATATTTAGAATAATTATTAAATGAGAGAGGGTAATGATTTTGTTTATGTTGTGATGTTTACAATTCAGACCCATCAGCATGATTGGATTACTATTGATAGCCATGGGGACAGGAGGGATAAAACCATGTGTATCGGCATTTGGCGGTGATCAGTTTGTCTTACCTCAGCAAGCCCTTCAACTCGCCACATTTTTCTCTATCTTCTATTTCTCAATTAATGCTGGTAGCCTAATTTCTACATTCATAACCCCCATTATGCGAAAGACTCAATGCTTTGACGGAGACTGTTATATGTTGGCCTTCTCCGTTCCAGCTGTACTCATGGTCGTATCGCTCTGTAAGTCATGTCATTAATTCCTTAAATATTCACACGGAAATGTAGTTTGGAAAAGTTTGGGCTCTCTTATGAAATGAGTAATTCACCATATAAAGTCATCCTCTTCAAATCCAAAACCAAATATGATAAGAGATTCGACAATCTTGGTCCATTTGGTCCTACAAATGTGGAATTATTCTAAAGGAAATTTTACTCAGGATGTCTTACTTGGAAATAACTATGATGAATAAGATGGCTAAAATGAAAATATTTTAGAATATTATTAGCAAGATTGTTTTTTGGGGTGCACTAATAGTTTTTACCATTATTGTTGTTTACAGTGATATTTTTGGCTGGTAAACGATATTATAAGATGAAAGCACCAGAGGGAAATATCGTGTCGGAGGTTGTCAAATGTATTATGGTGAGTTTTGCAATTATTATTGTTTTCAAACCATGCGTAGTGGTCTCTCCTTATCTGAAATAATTACATAAGTCGTGTTTTAACAATTACTATATCTGTCGTTTCCCATCTCTCTCTCTCTCTCTGATGAAATCTTTGCGTTTTCTCATTACAGAGTGCTATCTCAAATTCAAAGAAAGGGACCGGAGAGAAACGCGAACATTGGCTGGATTATGCGGACGAGAAATATGACCGAAGTCAAGTTGACGATATTAAAGTTCTCTTGGGAATCCTTGTTCTGTATTTACCTTTGCCTGTCTTTTGGGCCCTGTTTGATCAACAAGTAAATTGTAGTTGTAATTTGCTATACTGTAGTACAGGACTGTAGAATTCTGTTTATGAAGTAACCAGAGATATGTTAATGAACCGCTGATGTAAGATGTTGACCCTTACTAAATGTAAGTAATTGCAGTTAGTAAAAATGTCGTCATTAACAAACTCTGAACACACAAATTGAATGCGTAGCGTCATTTGGTGGAGACACGAAAAGCATGAGTTTTAACAATTATTAAAATTTTGGAAAAGCTTGCCAGTAGAATTATTGAAGATTGAGCCAGCAATTTGTTTCACGAACTTATTTTACCATTTTTTGAGCTACTATAATAATTTGGTCTCATAATTGTATTTACTACTAAATTATGCGTAATGTGCCGTTCGGTCCAGAGATTTTAACCGAACAGCTTCATAATTTAATCAAATTTTTTCCAATAGGGATCCACGTGGACTTTCCAAGCCACAAGAATGGATGGGTACATGTTCGGTGGATGGACTTTACTCCCTGACCAAATGCAGGTATAGGACAATTTGTGTGTTAATTTTGGGGAATTTCCAAATCTCGTTTCGTAATCTCTAAAAGTGCGTATCATTCGTTTATTGAAAGTCCAGTTCGTTATTCCGTTGTAAATCATGTATTTAAATTTGTCCAGATCGTTAATCCATTGTTGACTGTTTATTTAAAATCCAGATCGTTAATCCATTGCTGATTCTGCTACTCATTCCTGTCTTCGACCAAGTCATTTACCCATGTTTGACAAAAATTGGGGTCCTTAAAAAGCCTTTACAACGCCTCACCTGTGGTTTGCTTCTTGCTGGAATTGCCTTCGTAATTTCGGGACTTCTCGAGCTGCATTTGGAGGTAAAAATTAGTTTTTGAAAATATTAATATTTTTTTCAAATTCATTAATTTTTTGTGATTTTTGCCGTCTAAATGCTATGTTAATAATTATTGTGAGACAAAAATGGCGGCGTACCTGAAACGATTTTATTCATGTGTTGCTACAGACAACGTATCCAGTAAAGCTGATGAAAAATGAATCCTCGCTTCACTTCATGAACGAAGTACCTTGCTCTATCCTTGTGGATGTTCAGCATAAGAACCTAGATGGGACGACCGTTCTACAGCAGAAACCTGTGGGTCATCAACAAAATGTTCTCTTCAGCTCAATTCATAGCATGGAATATGAAATCAGTTTGAAATCCGCGGATCTCCTTTCGCCAAACGATACTTTCAGCTGTAAAAATTTGGATCAACTCAAACGTTATGTTGTCCAGACTAAATCAGAGGAGGTACTCTTCAATTACGACTTAAACATAATGTTTTTCTATTCACTCTAATAAAAGAATCCCGCGTGGTAACTAATCCCCTTCTATTTCGTCTCCAGGGATTGAGCTTACTAATTTCACTGGATTCTAAGAATCAAATACAAATTACCCAGGCTAATACTCCTGACAGACTTGAAAAATCCGAGGATGGGAAAGCATTTTTCAGGTAATTTTATCATGTAAATTTTGTATGTCTTGTAAAGAAACGAGGATAAATTAAGAATTTTTCAGGTGGAAGTTTGTAGTGTGTACATAATTTCGTATGTATTAGTTTGTTATGCTTGGAAATTAAATCGACTTCAAGATTGGCTATGCGTAATAATTTCTTTCTATGGAATTTCAGGTTCGTCTTTTCAGACTTGGAGTCTTCCATTAATAATATTAGCATGAGTGGAGGATCATCCGTCTCCTTCAATATTTCCGAGGGTAGTGATGACGTACAAGGAAAAGGCACTACAACAAAGGAGATATTGCCTGGGGAGTAAGTCTATACTTGTACCAAGAAATCTAATATATTTTAGCATTGAAAATTCTTGTAATTTTATAACTCAGTACTCAATTGCTCCGGATGTCTCCATGGATTTACCAAATTTAAATAATTGTTTTTTTAAGGTACAAAGTTCTGGTTCACTACAAAAATGGGACAAATGTTACTGTTGGGACATTTCAAACATACTTAGGAGGAAGCTATGTAGCATCATTGACTGCAACACCACCAAATGCGTCTACTCCGGCTCCCTACAGATTAAACTTGTACACAACAGTTGAACCTAATTCCGTTCATATGCTCTGGCTCCTGCCACAATACATGATCATGACAGTAGCTGAAGTTATGTTCTCCGTCACTGGTTTAGAATTTTCTTATTCTCAGGTGAGGTTACATTAATTGAGACAGAGACATGTAAATTGCCATAATGTATTTTTAAGAGGACCCTCACTTTACACAAACTTTTATACAAAAACAGGCTCCTTCAAGTATGAAGTCCGTTATTCAAGCTGCCTGGCTCCTCACAGTTGCCTTTGGAAACTTGATTGTTTTAATTATCACCGTTGGAACAAGGGAAATAAATGAACAGGTGCAGAATTTTAAATTCTCTTTTTTGTTTAATTTAATAATTCTATACACGTGAAATCTAAATCTTTGCATTTATTTTACTCTCAATTCTCAAAATTCTAATGAATTTATTTGTATTGATTTGCAGTGGAAGAAATTTTTCCTCTTTGCGGGCCTCATTTTTGTCGACATGTTTATATTTATTGCCTTGGCTTATTTTTACAAACCGGCAAAAACCGAGGGGGAGAAGAAAGAAAAGGATGAAGAACTGAAGACAAAGGCTTTAACTGGCATTACTAACCATGAAGTCCAGGAAGATGGATTTTGAATCTTAAAGGATGGGAAATTCGATGCCTATAGTGATCAATTCCTGGAGAATTGATAATATTTTTTACATTTTTAAAATTTTAATTATTGCAGACAAATATAGTGGTGGTTAATTTATTCATGTATGAATACCATGCATTACACATACAAACATTGCTTCTCTCCTGCTTATATATTTCTTTAATTTTTGGTCCTGGATTACTTCTAGAGACCACGAAGACTTGCAACCTATATTTTATATGATTGCCATGTAGTACAATATTTTTTAGCCGTATTAGCAAAATTTTCAGTTGTAACAATTAAATTCTTTTAATTGTGAGGTGTTTCTTTCAGCCATGATGTAATGTAAAACTGTGTTTTAGTTTTAGCACATGAGGCTCAGACATATTCCTTTGTAAAGCGCGTTTTTGTACTTAGTTTAGTATTTTATTTATTGCGTCCTTTTTTCAGTCTAGTATATAGCATATTTAGATGGTAACTTACTTTAACCCAAAGCCTTTTAATGCAACAATATACAGAAACATTATCATATATTTACATTCCAAGAGAGGTAACGATTCCAGCTGAATGTTGTCCAGATTTGTATATGGGAGAAGGAATTGTATGTGTACCTGAAACCTGAAAACGAGATTGATTATGGAAGTGTTATAAGAGTTTGAACAGAAGGGAAATGTGATTTAAATATCAACAATAATAAAATGTCAATTGCTTTTATACACATATAGTGACTGTCGTTAAACTCTGTCAACAATAATAATTCTTAAATAAACAAATTATTTCTTTTGACAAAAACTATCCTCTCATCTATACTCCAAACCCTATGCTTTTTACTGCCAAAAAATACTGGCTTCCTTCCAGATTTTCCCCGTTCAAATTCAGCACGCAATTCTAGCCGTAGAATTTTACAAAAAAGAATCTCACTCTGAATTCTAACGTCCGTCTATTTAAGTATGCACTGACATAAATAAGGGCAATATTCATAAAAAGATATAAAGCAAGAGATTAGAATGAGATCAGTCCTTTGAATGTTGATAGTAAATTCCAAATCTTTGAAACTGAATGAGACCCTTGGAAAATCATATTTTAGTTAATACAAAGCTTCAAAAGTCAATCAAATTTTTATTCTGTGAAAATATACTAACAGTGTAATTAATAAAGCAAAAAATTTAAATCCATTTTTTATGGTTTACGTGGAACCCCAATTATTACGACTAACCGTTTTCTTATTAGGAGCTTTCGACGATTAACAGTCCGTCATGGTAACACTTTGCAAGTCTTATTGAAAAGCAAAAAATTATTATATGTATTACTGTAAAATTCGACGACGAAATAATTTATGAAAATCGGCTCAGATCTCTGTGCCGTGTATCTCAACTTATTAGGAATTATTATGGAATTATGTTGGAAATTATTATGGAAGGCTTTAAAAATACGGATCCAATTCAAACTGAAATATCTAATGATATAAACATTCAAGACAGGATAAATATTTGCAATTTATCAATAAACGGAATTGCGTTACTCGGTGATGGTGATGTTGACTCAGTTGAAATAACTGGAATGTAGTAACTCAAAGCATTTTGGTTTCGATTAATTCAATGTACTGCTTTATTTAATCATTGTAGTATGTTACAAAATTTTAGACTCGGTCGGTACACGTGCAGTAGAAATGTTACTTCATCTGAGGAAAGCGTTCCATTAGGCATGAAGTCTAGCACAAATTAGAAAGAGTAAGGAAATGACATCATTGTAATTTATTATCTTTACCGGAATTGTTTGTTATAAATTAAAAATTTATAAACAATTAAAAATTAAATTAAAAATTTGTCTCAACCAGTTTGAACTCCGTTATTACTATTGGTTCTTCTATACTCAAAAAATTATACATTTTTCACCTGGAGATATTTATGTAAAAAAATCGTATGCAATAAATACAAATTCAACATTGTATTTCTTGACTTTCATTCCCCAAACAGGTCGACAAAAAATAGTCTCTTCTCCATGGCGGGTTGCACATTATATAAAAATAATAATTACTCCATTCTTCTCTTTTTAAATTAAAAAAATTAAAAAAGATTGAAATTTTCTAAAATTGATAATTAAAAGCCTCAACATGTGAATCTACTGTATCACATTAATATACGAGCAATCTCCAAAATAAAATAAACTATTACTAAACCGAAAATTACAACCGCTTCTGAAGGCAACTATTGCTTTGAAACCTCTGATTTGATTTCAAGAATTATGGAAAAGATTTAATTTATTTCGAATCCGTGAATGGTTTGAATTTTTAAGCTAATATTTGCCTATAAATCAATTAGATGAAATAAAATTCCCCAAAATGACTTCCTCATCCCATCCTGCAGAGAACTCAAAAATTGTTGCTGCTTAAACACCGAGCAACTCTTTTTAGTAAGCCATCTTGTTTAAATCCTCAAAATAATAATGAAATAATAAATAATGCGCAATTTGAATTTAGATCTACCCAGACATTTGGGAGGTTCCTCACTATTATAAAGTGAACTGTTGGTGGATGAGATCCATTGTCCATAACAGCAAGTTTATTTTTTATTTTAGGAACACCAACGGACAAACAATATTTTCTGTATATTTAATTATTCTGTTGTCACGCGTTATGCACTTGGGGGAGGCCAGTATTTCTGTACTGACCTCACTTCAGTAATTTCGTTCCAGGTACTGTAATTATTATAATTATTATGTATATATATATAATATAAGTATTATAAGTATACACAAAACTTTCATACCCATACCTTAGCAATTATTAACTAATTAACCATAATTTAGTAATAATTCCTTGGGAAAACACATATCGTCACCTTATTGCATATTCATATGGGGTTTTAGCCCTGTAGAAAGTGGATTTGCTTCAGCTAAATATTTTCACTGCATCAGTCAGCCACTTATTCCAAGTGCAATACAAATATGGTTATTAAGTAAATAATAATTAAGGCGTTGTTGTTTTGCGGGATCAAATCTCCAAGTATTTCTATTTTTGCTCAGAGTTACTCTGGTTAAAAATTTACATGATAGTTACAAATTACAACCATTGACTTTGCTAATATTCCATTAAATTACTAATACTATTCACTCCCTGAATGAATTCACTGTTGTCCATGAATCAGCTCTCATTGAATTGAAAGCCGAATGAGACTCGCTGTATGGTATAGGCAAATAATGGTCCATAAAAATGAAAACAACAATTAGCATTGCTTGATTGTAGTTCAATAGAGGCAGAAAAATTAGCATCTCCTGGCACCTGGCACAATAAGCTTTGAACTGAGGCTATATTCCTTGTTATGGTAATCACATATTCAAGTTTGAATGCTCTTCTTCTGGCTACTTCATTCCCAATTAGCACTAAGATTATTATTCATATGTCATTCTGCAATCTTTGTAAAGTTCAGTGTAGATTATTCAATACAAGTTTTGGTTTACTTGGAAAATAATTTTCTATTTCTAACAAGAAACAAAATTATCTCTGAAGGCTCGGAGCCACGCTCGTTGTCAGTTAATGTCCTATAATTCCCATACGCAAGCTTGTTTCACACAGCCTTTACAAAGTCTTGGTTGTCTTGGGCCTCCAAACTTAAATCATATAGGTATTTTGTAAGGCATAAAATTTAAAAGTAATCTCTTAGGCTGAGAGGTAGGGATGAATGAAAGTTTAACAGTCAAATGGATTTTGTGGAAGGAAATTTGTGATAATCTAATATAATTACTTTTAGCATGTATTTTTTAAATTTTACATCTCTTGAACATTTTCCTTTCAAAACTAATGGATTTACTCAGATAATTTCCACTTTTCCCATAGAGTCTATCCTGGGATCAAGACCCTGGTTGTTGGAAATGTTTTTCCCCATTTAAGTAGGAAACGAGTATTGTATCTGCGGAATATGTGACAGTTGGTCATGACGCTTTGTAAGCTTCATTTAGCACAAGAGTAACTTTTATTTTTATTCCAGGAATGTGGACAGAGTGTTCATACAAGCTGGTTCTAACTAGTGAAGCGGACTGTTTACATATGTATATGCTAATTCTCTTGTCCTTGATTTACATTCTAAGATATAGAGTCATTTACCATGAGGTAAAGTGCGATGTCATGAATGGACATCGTAACTTTGTTTTGTTAGCGTCAATCTTTGAATTGTTATCAGAGCGATGACAGAAGTGGGGGTAATGCTGTAACTTTGAATTTTCCTTTGTTCGTATTTTGTCGTAGAAATTGCTGTGAAGCAGAACAGTCCAAATTGTTTTATTTTGTTTTCCTGATGTTCTTCCCCTGATTTGGCTCAATTTTGTCTCTAGAATGTGAGCTTGAGTAATGCTCTTTGAAGTGGTTCCTGAATTTGTGTTGTTAAGTAGCTCCAAAAGAATAACGTCGGCGAAAGTCCAAAAGGAGCTGTAATTTTGTTTTTCCCATAACGTTACGAAAATTATAGCTCCTTTTGGACTTTCGCCGACGATAAGCTAATAATTAAGCCTACTCTTAATTAAATCAATAATTATTATTGTTCTCGAAAGTTTGGTTCTGCTGCCTAATGTAATTTAATCCTTGGGTTGTTTGTTTTGTTACAGTGGATAAATTGTTTTAATTTTTTTTGTTCTGGGAACAGAACATTGTTGACAGAACATATGAACTAGTTTACAGCGCTAACCGAGGAGTCAAAAGAATTTGCTCGTCAGTGTATAATGAGCAATAAAGAATGAATTACTAGCACCATTATATTATGAGTAAAAGAGCTTCTGGTCATGAAAGGATTCCTCCATAATTAATATTAAACTGAAGGTTGATCGGGGAATAGTAAAGGTATACATGAACAAAAGTCACTCAGCACACATCAACAGGTGAATGAGTTAGCTTTAGTTTCCAGTGAATTTATTAGTTTGTGATCTAAACTGTGGAAATGGCAGGCCTCGCTATAACAGGCAATGATGGGATTATCGACAATTTCAAGACCTCTTTTGAGCCGGTAAATCAAAATTTAAAAAAATTATTTTTCAAATTAAAAATTTCTCTCAATCAGTTTGAACTCAATTATATTACTATTCATTCTCCTATACTCAAAAAACTGTACATTTTTCACCTGGAGATATTTCTGTGACAAAAATCGTATGCTCAATATTTTTCCTTCCATGTGTGGTCTATCTGTGGTTGGGTGGAATGAAAGTCAGATGATTTTGTACAAGTGTTTTTTGTTTATTTAATTTAATATATTTGTGGTTTATGGATATTTGCAGGTAGAGAGGAAAAAATTACGTTACCCCATGCCAGTGTTTTTCATTGTGGTGACAGAATTTTGCGAGAGGTTTGCTTACTATGGAATGCGAGCTGTTCTCACGATCTATATGAGGAGTGTTTTAAATTTTTCAGATGACCTGGCAACCATAATTTACCACATATTTTTATTCCTTTGCTATTTTTTACCCATCTTCGGAGCTATTTTAGCGGATTCCTTCGTGGGGAAATACACGACAGTGTTTCTTCTCTCCTCGATATTTGCGGGAGGAAATATCCTTTTAACAGCAGCCTCCACGCCTCCTCTTCATCTTCCCACGGTGTGAGTCATGTTCCTACGTTTACCTTGTCAATTATGCACACGCCTTCTAGATTCTCCGGAACACCTCCAGTTTAAATTTATATTCACCTGAGGGCAATTTCTATTTTGAAAGAATTTTTTTTTCTTCTTCTACTTGTTAATTGATAAAGATTCAAAAAGGCGGGTGAATTATGGAGAATTTGTGGGGTGTTTGATGGAAGAAGGAACCTATTTTTGGCATCTCCTTACTATACCTTATGAATAAATCCCTGGCTTTCTTCCTCTAATTTGTAACCCACACACATTTTTTTTCTTCATCTTGTACTAGAGCCTTCAGTCTAACGGGTCTTGCTTTGATGGCAATTGGAACTGGCGGGATCAAGCCATGTGTGGTGGCGCTAGGCGGAGACCAATTTATTCTACCTCATCAGGAGCACCAGCTGAAACAATTCTTTTCGATATTTGTCTTTGCTGTCAGTGTGGGTAATATGTTATCCACTGTGATCACACCCGTTCTTCGGAGTGATGTTCAATGTTTTAATCACGACTGCTACCCCTTAGCATTTGGTATTCCTGCTATTCTCATGGTCGTTGCTATTTGTAAGTTTGAGCGTGTTTACGCCTTCGCTTTTTTCATTGTAGTCATAATTCCAAAGCTAAGACTCTTATTGTCTCTCACTCTGTCTTCTTTCCCCAATAATGTAAAAAGGTTTGGATGATTCGGGGGGAAAATAATATTAATTCTTTTTACAGTCTTTGAGGATCTCAACGGAACAATAAATGTCCAGATATTTTTCCCTTTCTCACTTTTTTAGGTATATTCATGGCAGGGAAACCCATGTACAAAATTAATCAACCTAAGGACAATATTATCTTAAGAGTGGTTCAATGCATGACGGTAAGTAACTTTTATGACTTGCACTTTCATTCAAGGATTTACTCTTACTTCATTTTTTCTCTTATATTATTAGGACTTTGTTTGACAGTTAAAAGTATAAGAGAGTACTAGACTTAGATAATGTAGTCAATACTGCGGGGTCATAATTTTGATGGATTTTAATGTCTATAGCATGCTCTCTCTCAACGAAGAATTCAAAAGAAGAAGACGCATCCAGAAGAGTCATCAAGTAAAAAGGAGCATTGGGTGGACTATGCTCATTACGATGGGAGCAAGTTTGACAAACAATTAATACAAGATACAAAAGGACTCCTAAGGGTTCTTGTTTATTACCTACCCGTGCCTATGTTTTGGGCTCTGTATGAGCAACTGGTAATATTATATAAATGCTATATAATAAAACATGACAAATAATAAGCTATATACCGCTACGGCATTAAATGTCATTCATATGCCATTACATTGGTACTTGAAGAGTCTTGTGGAATCTTTCCTTGGAAAATTAACTGTCATTTCTATATAATATGTATTAGTGTGTATTAGTGTGTGGCTGGAAGATATATTTTTCATAGACTCGTTGAATTTTCTAGGGCTCACGTTGGACACTCCAGGCAAGTAGGATGGACGGGAGGTTAGGGAACTATACAATCAAGCCCGATCAAATGCAGGTTCTTAAAATTTCATAGCTATTTTGCCATATGAGGTGATTTTTTTGTGCACCGCAAAAAAAATCAATACTATCGTCTTTTCTTCCGTGTATATCATATCATATCCCATTGAGTTTGTCCTTAGCTCTGATTTGTCGTGGTAGTATTTCAAGGTGATATGTAGGAAAAATAAGGTGGAGAGGAAGAAATACATTATGGAGAAAGGTTGTTCTCTAGTGGAGGATCGTGAGAAATGATCATATGGTGTGTATTTTCCTTTGCAGGTATCAAATGCAATTCTGATGTTCATATTCATCCCTGTATTTGAGACCATGCTGTATCCCCTGCTACGGAAATGCAATATTTTCCAGAGACCACTTCAACGAATGGGTGTCGGTGGGCTTCTCGCCGCATTATCCTTCTTTCTGGCTGGAATTATTGAAATGCGGATCGAGGTAGGAGCTGATATTTCACATTTATTACACAATATCATGGACATTTGTCCACTTCCGTTCTTATTAGCCGTTCCTACAGCAAGTACCGTTTTGACACTTTCCCCAAATCAGCTGTCATCCTTTGTATCTGCTGTGGTCGAGGATTTATAGGAGCTTTCTCCATTTGAATTACTGGTTTTTCTTCTTTGTAATTTTGTTTTTCAAAATACAAAGTGCGTAGCCAAGAGGAGACTCATATAAGAGCTCCAACGGATGTGCTCTTTCTATAAGATATATGGCCAGTTTGAAATAATGGGAATTTTTGGGAGTGTGTGTATAGTGACATTTTACTGTATTGTAGAGGGCCAGGGTTTAATTTTGAGGATGTATAGCGTAGCAGCTACTGTATTTGTACGAAGGTTTATTTTATTTGGGATTCTCAATCTCGTGCCAATATATAGTTTTGAGACCATGTCCAGTATAATATTGACAATGAGAGGAAGATAGATAAACTGCATAGAGCTGCAATGACAAATATGTTAATCATTAGTATGCTAATAAGAAAAGTAGACTTGGGATCAGTGTCTACATTTTAAATATTAAATGACAAAAAATGTCATTACCATATCTTTTTATTCAAACTTCTAAGCTGCCTCCTATTGATTGTAAAATCCTTACTGAACTGTCTCAACAGACAGTCAAAATGATATGGTCGATAAGAGTATGGTTGATCATATACGGTACAACAATGGTAATGGAATGATTTCCAGGGTCTGGAACCAATTCAATGTTATACTCAAAGCATTGTACAATGCTCAAAGTAGTAGTAGTTCAGTCTCAAAGCAATGGGCCAAGTATCAACTTCTTAAAGCGTGGGTTTAAAGGGCTTGAAGCTTAGTTAGTTCATTAAAATAAGTAAAACGTTGTTTTCACCCAAGTATTATAGTGCATAATATAAAAAAGCATGGAATTTTTCCAATAAAAATTATTTTGACATTTTCTCCCCAAATCTACTACTGACTTTTCAAACCCATGATGTCCTAGAACTGATGATGAGTCATCAACCTTTTACCCCACGTTTGAATGCTCATTCAACCCACGTGTAGTATTCCCCGTACTTCGGTAACATTGACAAAAATTTCCAAAAATTTACACCATGTTTAAAAATTTCCATACACGGTAATATTTTCCATACTTCGAATTCAGGGGGAAATCCAAAACCAGTTTTTACAAAATACACCCAATCTGAATGAAAACAATGGGAGTTTACACTATTCCACATAATATGTAGAATTCTATGGTATGAGTGGAAAGAACCCCGAAGATCCCTAAATCTTGGAAAAAGTGATGGATGGCTAACAACAATGCAATGGAAATGACAAAATTTCACAAAAGTATCGTTTACTTAAAAAGGAAATTTCCTCGCTTACGCGGGCAAAATTACTCGAAGCCCCCACGCATTTTATGAAAATAGGGGAAAGTATTCTTTTTCCCCTCTTTCTCCCTAAAAAAGTACTACATATATATTTTCTTTAGTGAATTCATTCAGCCTTCCGCCTATACATCTTTAGTTCAAACAATACACCTTCCTCTAATGTTTACACTTAACATGAATTCTTCAACATACCCTGGAAATCTTTGACAAATAAAATATAAAGGCAAAATTTAGAATGTTTTCTTAGAATATTGAAAACATTTCCATGAGAATCCTGAGTCCTCACTTATATTTGTACCCATCTTAATTGTAATGTCCTCCAAGCAACTCTCTTTCAATCAACTTCTTATATAGAGAGTCGTGTCTATAAATAAAGTCACAAAGTAAACAAAACAGTATTACCGAATTGTTATGTGGAAACAAAGCTAATGAAATGTATTTTCTCCCTCCTCACGCAACTTACTTATCTCTTCAGGCTTATTTCCGCATCTCTTCATTATCTCTTTTTAGCTTCGTGTTTTCCTACATGAGAGTCCTATGTAAGTCATTTACGTAGATATTTGTACATGTGAAATTGTTAAACTTTTCGTTTATAGTCTCATTTTCTTGTATATTAAAGAGAGATGGAAACTACCGATGAGTTTCTCTACAGAGAACATTATGTCATTTGAAAATGTCACTTTCAACCTTTTCACATTGTACAACTTACGAGACATTTTCACAATCAATTACTCCTCATTTAAAAGAGGAATAAGTATGTCTACAATAATTACCAAACTTGAGCAAATCCTCCATATATTCAACGTAACTCAATCCATTCCCCTACATATTGTAATTTCAGTAAATATACAAAAAACTACAACTAATTTTATGTACTCTTGTTGAATGTTTTTTTAAACGCAACTTCTAGAATTAACATCTAATTTATTTAAAAGAATTTGCGTAATTTTCCCTTTTATGCGTCCCTTCTATGCTAAAAATACATTTTCTATAAATATATCTATGACTGCGGAACTAGTAAATGAAATATTAGAATTCATTCATTACTTTAAAATATGAATAATATTTATCATTGAATATAAGCTGAATCAATTTTGTTTCTCACCCTTGTCATTCCCATGGTAAATGTACATACATATTTTCTATAATTATATAAAGGGCTTGGGAGTATTATAGAAAAAGTATAGAGAAATTTTGACTTGGCACAAACCAAGTACTAGTACGTCTACCTCGTAAATCTTAATTTCCGCTGGTTGAAAAACGAGGAAGCACTTGAAGTGAAAAGCAGCGAGGCATTCTAAAATTCCAATATATTGAACTCTGCAACATAGTTGAACGCATCTGAAACTCGATGAGCGGAGGTACTCATGTCAAATAGCCAAGGAATTGTTCCTACAAATGTATGTTTTATCGTATGAGAGTAAGAATAGAAAAGTCAAAAAGATATGCTTGTCTGTCAGTATAAATATTCAGTTATAGTTGAGGGAAAGAGTATAAATGTCATTTTGCCTTTTTCCTTACACAAAATGTAACATATTGCATTGAGCTTGACAGACTCATAGAGAATAATATGAGGAATGTACTCCAAGCCTTGCTTCATCGCGGACATAAATACTCCAATACCGTCAAATAAAAAAACTTATTGTGTTTCCAAAACAAAATCCACAAATGTTTCCTGTAAAAAAATCAATAGTACAATAATTAATTGTAACGAAACTTGATTTTTATGAGCACCCGTTCTAACTTACTAGTCAAGCCATTTAATTTCCGCGTTAGCGCTTTGTATTTATATGTACAACTTCCTATATTTAATGTCCTCGTCCTTGCCCGTGAGTCACATTTGTCTGGAAATAGTGTGTGTGTGTGAAATGTTGTTTTTACTTCCGTTCCTAAAATTAGCTTGGACTTTGGTTTGATCGAGGAAATATGTACATATATATAGGTCAAGTTCCACGCACCTGTGCTTATTTTAGATTAAACTATATAGTATTGTATAAATGTCAAGGTTAGATTTCCATACTCATTAAATTAAAAGGATCATATAATATTTATCTATTTTGAGGAGGAGCGTGGATTTTTGAGCCACAAAATTGTAAGGTGTAAATGGGAGAGAAAAAAATATGAGTAAATATATTTAACCTTGGATATATTGGTATTTGTATAAATAAGCATTTCTGTTTTGGAAATCGGAAGGGGGAACATTAATACACACATGTGTTCCAGCACAATAAGCCTCAATTTATACAAGTGTTAGGAACAAAATCCCCATTATTATTTGTGTCTTCCCCAATGAGTGAGAGAAAATGTTGAGGTAATGTTATGGGATGAGCCTATACTATACTATTGTGTAGAGATTAGGGAAGACCATATAACCCTTGTGAAGGGAAGTGGCAATTAAATCTTGTACTTTACAAATTAAATACTATTATTTCCCCTCCCCACTAATGATGCCAATCATGAAATGCCTGTATAGAATTGTAGGAACATGGAAGCTACTACACTTAACTCCTTTCATGTTTACATGTTTATTTTCTACAGCGAAGCTTCATTGCTCAACCTGCCTTGATGGAGACTCATTTGAATATAATTAACACTCTACCCTGTCACCTCACCATTTACAGTGAGGACGAACATTTTCCAAGTGCTGAGCTTAACCATGGATTTCTCACAGTTCCACCAGGAAATAACATTGTCCTCCACTCTATTACCCAGCGAAATGTGACCCTCAGTTTTGCTACTTTTTACAATGATACGACCTCAAATTGCTTTCCCATCTCCACCTCAGATTCACCTCCATCATTAAATCCTCTCCCAAATGACACTTTATCCTGGTCAGGTATCATTTCAACGAGCCCAGGGGTCATGCAATCCATCATTGTTGCTCTGAATCCTCAAACACGGGCTCTGCAGCCTTATCCTCTGTCAATACCCGAGGATATCACCAAGTCCAGGCTAGGATTTGCAAAATTAAGGTTAGTTCAAATTTGTAACGAATCTACTATTTTATTTTAAAAACATTTTTTTGTAATAATTTCCCATGTTTTTGTAGGAGTCACATATATTAATAATATTATCAATACTCAATGCATTCTCAATGGTTCCCCAACATTCCTCAATATCTAAAATATCCAAGTGACTACGCATACTGTAATAATTGATAGCATATCCAAAATGCAAGGTTCCTTTCTGCAGCAGTGGTTAAAGCTCTTGGGTTAGGTTAGCAACCATGCGGTTGTGTAACATTTTCACTGCTGTGTCTGCTCACTGCTGCCCGTGTGTATGTGTGTTAGTTCTTGCAAACCTAGCCCTTTTCCCCAGCACTTGCCAACCTCAATCCCATGTAGTATATAGCATCTTTTCCCATACCAGAGTGTATCCCCAAAGCCCTGTAATTCCTGGAACTTATAAGATATACACAGAGCTCTCCCACAGCCCTTACATATGTTTGACGTAAGCTCAAGGTTTTCTCATGTTTCTTCCAAGCAGCAGTAGTCGTGTAGTAGTTTCCATGAGATCATCTCATGGAATTATTACTAATAATCAATGGACGTATATTATACATAAACCGCTTAGCCCTCTAATTTTCCAAATAAAATAATATTAATTATTAATATTAATAATATTATTAATGCCGTTAAAACATAGCATTCTTAATTTTACATAAAAACAATCAAGTTATCTAATAAAAATAAACATACAAACAATGATTTGAATTCTCAGGCCAGGAAGCATTGCATGGTTGGGCAGAAGTACGAGATTCTGTCATGTACGCATTGATGTGAGAAATCATAGGAAGATGTTCGTAACGTCCAACGTCACAAGTCAAATTTCAGATAATGTTATTGGAATGACCATTAAAGAGTACGTTGGTGTAATGTTTTTTGGTGTATGGCACTATCCGCCTAAAGTGTGCTAGTAGTCTGGCACGCGGCCCTCTTACTGACGCAAAGGATTTAAATCCATAGGATTAATAAGGCAGTATATATGAGAGGTTGTAAGAACAAATTAAAACTAGATGTACTTTCTCTCTCTCTCTCTCTACACACACACACATAGACAGTTCGGTTGAATCTCCTGACGTCATCTCTTCTTCATCATATGTAGTACAAACATACAGAGACTTTTCACTTGTAGGCACTCCAGCAGCAGCCGTGGGAAAACATGGAAACAAAGATGAATGTGAGGAGGAGGAGAGTAGTCAGTCCAGTTGAGGGGAAAAAAATAAATACGTTAGTACTACACGAAATTATTATTTCAAAAGGGGGAAAATACAGAAGGTATTAAGGGAGAACAAGCTTGTAGAGAAACCTCTTTGCACGACTTTCTTTTGAAGGTAAATGTATTAAAGGCACGTCAAAAGAAGAACGTCGTATCGTCGATTCTAATCCTCCACTACAATAATTAAGTCCATCATGAAGTACGGGCGGAGTAACGGGAGAGATCGGAAATCTCGTAGAATGGCTTTGTGCCTCTTCCCAGTTCACTCTCCCATCCCGGCTTTATAATGTAAGATATATGTACATTTTCATGTGTACACATATATGTATAGCATATACAGCTCTTCTTAATTACTCCTACTTTTTGCCCAACCATGACCCTGACATTTTGCCTGCATCAATGTAGTATATAATATCTACTAGTTATTATCATAGCCATGCTAAAATCCTGAGCACAGCTTCAAAGGTTCAAAAAGTGTTGTCAACCATAATATTGAATATAAATGCATAAGCACAAATCACATTCTTGGAATTATAGTCTCAATAATATTTATCAACCATAATTTCTTAACCAATATTATATTGGCAATATAGTGTATTTATCTGCAAACATATTGTAAGGTTTAAAATTTCACTGGGATTGTTTGTATGGACCTAATCTTTTTATTAAGCTGTGAGCATTGTTTACATAAGTGCTTAAATATCCCTTTGTATGAATATACACTCCAGCCTCTTTTGTTGACATTGTTCATTGATATGTTATGTACAGAAAGGGCATAAAATTCTATTAGCACAATCAAAAGTGAGATATTTGAGCAAATCAGACTTAAAATCATTATGAACATGAGTCCCTAACTTTTGAAGCGAGTTTAAAAAATTGTATTTTTTAATTTTTGCCAAAAACAATCAACTCATACAATCGGCAGAGCTTTGGCAAGTTATTCCCTGCCAGGATCTTCAAGCAGTCACGTTTGAAGTTTAACATTTGTCTTGCTTTTGGCTCTAAGAGGCACTACTGTTAGATGCTAGAATCACGAAGGAGGGAGCTAGAAAATTAAATTGTGTGGTTTATTTCGGGAGTTGGAGAAGTAAATAATAAATTCCATCCTTTTGTGGGCGGTGCTTTTGTATAGCAACAATTTGTATTAAATTCCAAGAATAATAATTTAATAACAAAACATCAATAATAATAGTATTTAAAATGGATCAAGCTGCTAAGAATTATAATACTAAATATAATTAAAAAATAGGTGCCACTCGTAAGAAAATTCAGAGAATCAAGGATTGAAATTATCCGAAAAAGTAAAGTTGTCTATGAAAATGTTGTGGGTTTAAAATATGATATAAAATCCCTGAAGGAATTAGCGAATCCTTATGACTTCCATGCAAAGAATATGGAATGGTGATTGTATGAGTTGGAACCCAAGAGTGAATGGTGGTTGGGAGCCTTAAGATGCTATGGCGTAAACTAATAGTTTTAGGCTACACTTTGTGCTTTTCCTTTCATGGGAAACATGATTCAGTTGATCTTGTGATGAAATTAGAATTAAACTCCTCACTTTCTCTTTACTCTTCTCTCTCTCTCTCTCTCTCTCTCTCTTTTCTCTTCTCTGTAACATGCCCCATACAATTGCCCCTACTAAATGCTTTCGCTATGTTTCCAGTTATTTTTGCACATTTTTGTGAAACTATTTGCGTCATGCCTTACACTTTCCTCCGGGCAGAGTAGAGACTATGTCCAATCCAAATAAACTACCATATACGTTTGATACACGTGTACTTTTTTTCTGTTAACCTTTTCCTCCCTTTCTCTTTGGCTTTACGTTAACATGTACTACAAGGGATTCAAATAAATATTGAAAAGGTTTACTCTATGCATTTAATTGTTTAATTGGAGCACGTTTTTGCCCCCTCGAAAAATCCTCAACATCTGTATTTACACAAGTTAATAAAATTTCTAAAGTATAAGTTGTAGCTGCACAAATTCTCAGCACTAGTTCAAATGCAAGGGAGGTGCATTGAGAAATTTTCTAATTTACCTAAGTTCACAAGTAGAGCAAGAAATAATGTCCTACTGTAATGCAAGAATTCATTTTAAATTACAAAGTCAGCCACACACACTTGATCAATCAAAATGTTAAACTTAAACTTAGCACAATTTATAGTTTTAAGGCATCCACAAATTCGTTGATTTATCATTTGATTATCAAAAGACATATAAAATTATAGCTTAAGAAATAATACTTGAAATAATTTGAGAATTTCTATCATAATTGTTTTACCCTTAGAATAATTAAACTGGAGGAGTTGGAAGGAAATCTCTCGGGCAATGAAAGTCCTAACTTCAAAGTACGTAACCGCGATGGTGACAAAAGCTATTCCGTCCTTTTAGATTCTCAGCAAGAATTATCTTCCCTCCAGATACCTCCAGACATGTAAGTGAGAATATTTGAGTAAGTCAATGAAATTTTCAATATCTACATTTTCACATACTAATAATCACAACATTATCAATTTCACAGGTATAAAATCGAGTCCACTGATAACTTAGCCAAAATTTCTCGTGGTAAATTCAAAGGCATCTCAAATGACTACTTAAATTTGGAAATTGGTGGGAATTATCTTGTGATTTTGAGCCGTGATCCTTCCAATGGTCTACTTAAGGTAAATTGAAAAAATACTTTTAAAATAATTTGACTATATAACTATTTACTACATAAAAAAATAAAAATCATTTTTCTAAACACAACAGCAACAACTCATAACCGTCGTTCCACCCAATGAAGTGAACATGCTCTGGCTTCTACCCCAATACGTAGTTATGGCTTGGGCAGAGATTTTATTTATTATTTCAGGCATGGAATTCTCTTTTACAGAGGTAAATTCCCTCACTTATACGTCGTCCTGCGATATTACAGCAATATTCCAAAACACTATAAGAATTGACTCTTCGTGTTTAGTCTTACATTAAAAAGCTCAAGGTTCTAGTTTTTGCACGCATCCTAATGAGGATTTGCACACATGTTTCCTAATAACTCCCATCCTCTTCACACACAAGATCCAACTCCACTGCCCACTCAGTTCGTTAATGATGATGCAAGATTTTAATTCTATATGCTCTTGAAAATAGTTTCTATTTACAAAGTAAAATATCCCCATTAAAAGGAATTTTGAATGGGAGTTCAAACTATTAATACCTTATAAATGTACCCAAGCAAATACTGATTAGAGGATTTTACACAAGAGTTGAATTTCAGCTCTCACAATCACTACCTCTACTTGGAATTACAACATTTTTCCTGTAACTAAATACTTTCCTATATTGAAGTACATGCGTAGTTGTCTTTAGAACAGGACTTCATTTAGAATGTTCCATTTATACCTGTGATTATATGATGCTCTCTCCCTTCCTATGTATACTTGAACCTGGTAAAAAGGGCGGTACATTAAGTAAGTGCCTGGGAAATATTTGCTCCAGTTTATTGCAAATAATCATAATAATAATAAATACACTCACTCATAGAAACTAAATTAGAATAGAATTCAAGCAAAAGATTTTCAACAAGTATGAATACAGGAATTATTATATTATGTATAGGGAATATATAGGGAAGTAGTACAAGTTTGTGTTTCCTCTAGAGATTGGACGGAAGAATAGGGAGGAATTGGCAAAGGAGGAATCATTAGAAAATCAAGTTTCCTTCTTCAATGCTCCCTCTCCTATTTAAATGTATATATGTACATACCATGTGTATAATGGAAGGAAAACGGAAATGCCTCCAACTGTCGAGGATATAAAGAATGAAAAGTATAAAATTGAAAAAGAAAAAAAAATGTGATTTTGCTTGTTGTACAGAAATCCCTTTTACGGAAAAAAACATTATAATGAAAAAACCTTAGCTTATTTGATATCTCTAGAACATTAGGAATGATAAAGTTATTAGAGAGTATAATATATAAGAAAAAGTATGGGAGAATCTTTCCTATACTGACTTATTACTAAGGATCACGTTTTTTATGCGTCGCACACCCCAACAACTCTTCTTCATAGCCATATGGTGAGAGAAAGTGAAGAAAGTAAATGACGAGACGCAACATCTCATCGATTTCTTTTTCAGCTCTCCATGACATTGACTTTGAATTTACTCTCTCTCACTCACACACGCGTCTCCTCACTCACTCACTTTCCTCTCCCTCTCTCTCTCTCTCTCTCACTCTCTTGCATGAGAGTTTAGGTAGGTTGTGTAGAGAGTCTGGAGCCTATTACGGAGATATTATAATGCAGTTTCAAGGTTATATCAAGAATCATTTCCAGGGCTTTTTCTCTCATATTATCCTTAGCCATGGACTTTCTCTCTGGGTTACGTTTACCTAGGGAGAGAGAGAGAGAGTCCTTTCACTACTGCTACACAGCCAACCTTGTAATTTCATCCTTTTCCCCTCCTTGTAAATATTAAAATGTTCGGGTGGATGTGTATATCTTAGTATATGAAAAAAATAGTGGTATCTCTTTTTCTTGTATCTCTACAGAGAGAGAGAGAGACTGAAGGTTACTGGAGCTTTCGCATGATGTGATGTGTTTCGTCATTATATGGCTCATATGTTTTTAACGGAGATATTTATGCATATAGGGCGCCCTGAACGTAAAGTATGAGATCTCTCTATTTGCCTTACGGCATACAAAAGGAAGTTTGATTTGTAGATTATGGTTGTTTTCTGTGTAAATGTATGGAGAGAGAGAGAGAGAGGATGGAAGGGAAAGGAGAATAAAGTAGAAAGGTTTTGAGCTCCCTCATCCATTGGCAGGGAGAGAGACCCTGTTGACCAACAAGACCAAACTGTTGCCTCACCATAGTAGAGTTTCCTATATATAAATATATACTTATAGTAAAGTCTTGGAAGTAGCACTCTAAAGTTTGTTATTTAATTGCCAGGCTCCAAAGAGTATGAAAAGTGTCCTTCAGTCCTGTTGGCACTTAACGAATGCGACGGGGAATCTCCTCGTTATAATTGCAGCTAAAAACAAAGGCCAGAATTCACAGGTAATTTTTTCCTTATGACTTTTCAGGGATCATAGATTTAGAATTTTTAAAAGAAAAATATTGTATGTGAAAATGTTGTGTGTATGAAAAATATGGGAAATTATTTGAAGATAATAACATTCTTTGAGATGGAAAAATTTTTAATTTTAATATTTGATTTTGATTTTTTTTAAAGGCGACGGAGTTCCTCATATTTGCTAGTCTTATGCTGATCGATACTGTGATTTTTGCTGTGATGGCCTCGAGGTACAAGTACGTCTCAGAGAGCAAATATGATGATGATGCTGATGACGTGGGTAAGGAATCCAGCCGTTACAATAAAGTTGAGGACAAGACCTTGTCTAAGGATCATCATGTTATTACGCCCACGAATTCAAATGACGCACAAGTTACCCGAATGTAAAAAAAGCGAGTACTTGTACGGAAACTGTACAATTAGTATGTTATGGAAGAGGATGAGGCTTCTGTTGAATATGCATTACCGGAAGATCTTGTCAAGCTTCGGCCTTGTTCCTTCTTCAACTTTTTCTGTTCGTCTCGTGTAGGCGAGACACAGGATAAGGTTTAAATTTGGCTTTGTAGTAAAAGTCATCTCGTACGATTTTCGGTATTTTTAGAATTTTTAGTATCGCATTCATTTTTTTTTTTAACTTTTAGTTCCTATATGGCCTCGGAACTATGTAGTATATGGAAAGTAATTATACTAATTTTTATTACCTGTCATATAATATCGCTCTTATGAAAAAGCTAAGGTTTTTTTTAAATTGTTTATTTTTCGGTATCAGATTTTTCCGTGTTCCGTCCTTAATATTGTGAGTGATGAATATACGTACTCATTTTTTGACATTGCAAATATTGCCATGTAATGCAAGTCAGCTATTTTGTATGGACGTGTATATATGACGTATATGATCAAATAAATGGGAACATGAGATTTCAAGTTTTTTTTTGTGGAAAAAAGAGCCAGCTTTTACTTTTCATTTGTAAACGGCAAGTTGAAAATACAATATTTCTGCTCAATATTATTCATCGTCAGTTTTTATTTTACAGGTTGATCAGAGTTATCTATCTTTTTTCTTCAGGTATTTGTATATCGATAATTTTTTGGGGTTTTATACAGCAAATTGCATGTAGTTATTGTATAGACGAAGATGGTGTGTATGTGTGTAGTGCTCCTTCAATATAATTATATCATTAGCAATAATATGTATGTATAACTGCTTATAACGTTAAATGTGTTACAATAATTGAGTCAATAATAACTAAAAGGTTTTCCAAACCAGAACTAAATAAATAACTTTTTTTTAAAATGGAACCAAATTTTTTACAGAGGTTCTTAAAAAGTTAAAGTAGCAACAATAATAATTACACGCACAAAATTACTTTACATTTTGGGTCAATATTTTTGCGAGGTTAATTTTATTACAATTGACATTTGAATGTAGGACATATTTGAAGAACAAGAATATTTTCTCATAACAAAATTATGTATCTTTGACCATAACCATATGCATGTACGCTTTACGAGTAAACATCATTTACATTTACATAATAACAATTGCTATTATTATTTTCAAAATAAACCAAAACTTGTGAAGGATTTCCTGCATATATTTGAGTATTACATGAGATTTTATCCCAGAGAAAAAAAAATCAGTTTATTTAGATGATTACATTATTGTGTGTTAAAGTTAAACTGACTCATTTACTTGAATTAGGAAATATCTTTGATATGAAAATATAATCCGCTTGACTCATTATATGTTTTTATGTGTATAAAGTTGAGAGAAAAAGTTAAAAATTAAATCCTTTTGGATTAAATTGTGACCTGACCCTTGACACGTGGAGTTATCACTATATAGTTTGTAAAAAGTATAAAAAATAATAACATAACCTAACAAAATGTAACAATTTCAGGGATCTCACAAGTCCTCACGATCATGGCATTTATTTTTCCTATAATAGTCTCTGGATTTTTCTCTTCCATTTTAGTATATGTATTATATTATTAATTAAAACCACCAAAAAAACCTTTCGTAGCAGCTCCGTCACGAATAAAACAATTTGGCTTGGGTTTTTTTCACTGAGGATAACAACATATTTATAATTTTTTAAAATAAATAAATTACAAACATACACATTATGTCTAAATGTTACAAATAAAGATTGACTATAAAACTTTTGTGTGCTCTTGCCTGAAGTCAAAGTTCTCTCATGTCGAAATTCCCTGTATTTTTATATATGTAAATATATATATATATATACCTTCAATTAGCTATTTACAAGTAGTAATTACCTCAGAATTCAGAAGAATGGTTATAATGTAAAATTTGAGGATGAAGGACAGGGTTGTTAGAAATGGAGAGGAATTATTTTATGTTCCTTCAATAATCAAGCTTTTTCAACGTTCCATGCATGATCGAATGTGGGATAGATGCCTTTTTTGTATAGTGTGAATGGTTAAAAAACAGGGCCGTTACTCTGAGCAACGTTCATTTCATGCACACTCGAAATCCATTGTGAGTGGCACATTGCGCCCACTTTGGGTTCTTTACTTCCATTAAGCTTTCCAACAATTTCCGTCCCTGCTTCAAAGGATGTGTAGCGGAAATCATGATGCTCTTGTGTGGCGAGAGAGAGAGAGAGTAAGTTCGAATTAAAAAAAATTCATTACAAGAGAAATACATCAAACACCTTTCCCCAAAAAGTTCTCTCTCTCTCTTCCCTTTCGCCATATATAAGCACACACTTGTTCACACTAGTGTTTCGCATGGGTAGTCTAGAGTTAGTCGGGACCGGTAATACATGCTAAGGACTTGAAGTTAATTAATCATGTCAAGACAATGGAAGAATATTATTTACAATGAGCTACTCATGTAAAGATCAAAAGCTTGAGAATTTTTTTTGTGATTTTAGTAAAATCAAACAATTTTTTCAAAACTGGCTATTCTCAAGTTATGACACGAAATTCCTAATTGGAAGTAAAAGCTAATTGAAATTGAAATAAAAAATTAAAATTGGAAAAAAAGTTTTAAAACGGTACTACACACGATTCTGCGCATGCGCTAGAATTAGCGAAGCACACGTGGAAATTTCCTTCCCGCCTCTTTACGGCGGTGCTATGTACTTCCATGAATATAGTTAGGATTCTTCTCCAAGTGTACTTTTAATCAATGCAAATAAATAGATTGTTATGAATAAATCTGAGCAAGTTTTCTAAATAATCGCAAATATAATAATTTAAGAATGTGTCAATTCTTCAATGACGCAAGGAAATGGAAATTTCTACTGTACTCGTATACCCGGAAAGTACGTTACCCATGCGAAGCACTAATCCACTGACGTTATTACAAGTTCTAAGAAATTTATTCCTACTTCATTTTTTTTGTCCTTCATCCTTTTTATAAGAAACAACTTATATCCTCAAGATCAACAGGATTACAAACTACACTTTCACTTTTTCTTCCCTTACTTTTGTTTCTACACACTGTACAAATTTTTGAAAAGTTTTTCCAAAAAATATGGCACAACAAACGAATTCACTTTTTTTTTGGAGGGAAAATAAAAATGTAATATATATGTATGTTTAAATACAGAAATATAGTACAGTTTATTGCTACAAAATAAAATATGTAAAGACAATATTTGGAAAAATAAAAACTCCATTAAATTCAAGATTATGACAAAAACATGGAGCCCACACAACGGAGAGAGACACTTTCAAATGGCCAGATCGGTTCCAGTTACAATGTCCTTTATCATCGTTTACAGTGTATATTTACAATTACAATTAAAACAGCAGGAGCTCTACATATTTTGCTTACTTTGTTCAACATGTTGAGGTCACCAATTAAACCAATTATAATCCCTCAATTTAATTTTACACCTTATTTTGAAAACTTTAACACGTCTGTGTGGAAGTGAAGGTTGAATTTTTGTCAATAATTCAATGGTTTTTTTATTTTGTATCTATTTTTACACTCTTGGTAATTTTCAATTTAGGAGAAAATGAAAAATTATAATAATTTATATAGCATAATAATATACGCACCACAGGATTTAAACTTGACATGTTAACCAAAAATATTTTAGGTACATACATAACACATACATATACATATGTATCTATATGAATTGGGCTCATATTTAAATAGAGAATAAAATATTTCAGGTTTTACTGTGTTTAAGAATGGTCATGAACACAATATTTTCGTGCTACCTTTTCCTTTTTCAATGTTTAGTTTTAGCTGTACATATATAGATTTTATGTATATAAGTTGGCACACACAAGTATTATTTTAATCAATCATGTAAATATTGATCTTTTTCACTTTATAGCAAATATGAATAATATGTAGTCACCGGTATATTGTACGCATATATATATGTATATACGTGTATATAAGTAATATAATTAAATGTTTAGAAAAACTCATTGGCCAAAAAACTGTGCCCTTTTTCACCGTTTCACGGATTTCATAGTATAATATGTAATAATTACTTAAGTATAGCCATTTATAATGTAACTCGCAATTGTAATTGAAACGTTTCTATTACGGGGGAGTGCATTTAATAAGATGAAAGTTCCTTATAAAAAATTCCTCAAGTTTTTTTGGGGCGTATTAACTAAATAACATAACACACAACCAAGAATGAAAACTCCATAGATTTTCCCATCATATTGTACTTACTAATATAGTATACGCACTAAAAGACTACTAATTCCACCTAAGGTGCTAAAATCCATCCAAGGATTAACTACAGAGCTAAATATAATAAAATGAATATAATAATACATATTTTTATATATATCTCTATTCTATATATATATATATATATATAAACAATTAAAATATATATGTCATACTACATTTAAAAGTGAGATAACGTGCAATATCAGTTTCCCTTTTGTCACTTATGTACATTTATATAGATAGATATATGTATATATATTGTATTATATATAATAAAGAATTAATTTAAATTGAAAAAATAACGACGTGTGTGAATAAAAAAGTCTCGTATCAATTGAGCATATATATTTTTTGACGTGACATTTTTTTTCATTATATAGAATTATACATGTAAATTTACATAATATTACATATATCATGTACATTTTTTTCTTCTTAAAGTATATACGTGCATCTCCATATGAAGAAACTCCTCCAAAGGGAAATCTCTTTTGCAGTTGTCAGGGTTTTTTTTTCTTATCAGCAGCTTATAGGACTTAAATATGTACATAATTAAGTATATGAGGCAAGCACGTTCTTTTTTTTCCTGGGGTATACATTATAAGCGATCAGACTGGAAAAAATGAAGAGGACGGGAAAATTGCTGCAAAGTTTCTTTCTTTTAAAGATGTGTGTAGCAATAAATATGTCCCTTATAGTACACTTGCCTTATTTTTCTCTCACACTTATATCTATATGTACTCATATATAAATTTTTACATCCAACTTCCATGTCCTTCCTTGCTTAAGTAAAACATTCCCTTTGCAAGATCTTTTTAAAAACTACAAATATTTCCTATAGCCTTCTTACTTATAGGGTAAATTTATTTCAATTCCCCCACAAATATTTAATTCCTTCAAGAATGGCCTATAGCTCACTCAGAGAAGAAGCCAATTTTTTTTATATAGAAAGAAGCCATATAGTCAAAAAATAGTTTTGTTGTTCTCTTCCTCAATTTTTCCATTTACTTTAACCAGGGATGATGTAAATACAAGGAGCGTGAAGCTAATCTATGGAAATTATCTATATGTATAAGTATAATTTTTAAAAAATCCTACTTTTTTCCCATTTTTTTAAAACTGTTGAACTTTTAGAACCATATCTTTCCTTTCCTTCATCACTGCATTATATTTGGGATAATGAACACCGGTATAGTTTGAAAAGAGGAATACAAAAAAGAACCTCATAAAATATATAGCTATGATTTTATTTTTTCAAGCTATATAAATAATAAATATTTTAAGATTCCCAAATATGTAGAATAATATATAAAGGAAAAGGAAACTTTGGTTTCTTTTGGTAAATGGGAATTTTCTTTGTAAATTGAGAGTTAAATAAAAATCCATTTTTCTTCTCCGTCTACACAATAATCATAATTATTATTAGAGTTGCTCACGTCATTAAAACTATTTTTGTATTTGGTAAAAGGTTTTCATTCACAGGTGCTATATTTTTTTTAAATATATTGGAGTATAAGCGTATATTTTTTCAAACCAATATTTTGGTTCCTCACTTGTTGTTGGAAATTTTTGGGATTTTT
Source organism: Spatulosminthurus flaviceps (assembly GCA_034693705.1). Taxonomy (NCBI): domain Eukaryota; kingdom Metazoa; phylum Arthropoda; class Collembola; order Symphypleona; family Sminthuridae; genus Spatulosminthurus; species Spatulosminthurus flaviceps. The sequence goes on along the minus strand of JAQFXU010000086.1, from coordinate 9,463 downwards.
TTCTTCTTGGGTATGCTATAGATACTCATATGTTATAATAACATTAGGGATTTAATGTATATATAGTTGAAGGACCTTAAAAACATTATAGGGTCAAATCTTCATTACCAGGAGTGATGTTTTCCTAAAACCGCAAATACTCAAACTATATACTTCTAGTTCCTAAATAGTCTGCGTATATAGTACACTCTGCATTAGTAAAGTATATGTATGTTTATACGTAGTGAACAAATCCCAGCCGATAACAAAGTACATATGCAAGTGTCATTGTATCCGAGTTTGTGTGTGTGCTTGTGTGTGTTTGTGTTTGTGTGTGAAAAAACTGGCATGGGAAATAATTCCGAGTATTTGTGGCAACGGACTGAATAATATTTTTTTATGTACTTACACAGAATTTTCAGCAAGGGGTCTCAACTTACTGAGAGTTTTTACACGTGTATAGATATAGAGTTGTAGCTTGTAGCATAATACTTGTTTCTTTGTAAAATCCTTATACCCATTGACTATATCCCATTCAACAATTAATAACAACAACAAACAATAAAGAGTTTGATTTATACCTAAAATCCCTATACATCTACATTTACTTTATCTATATACCTTATCCATACAGCAGGTTACATTTCTGGAAAAATATTCATAGAATTTATTTCACCAAAAAGAGATTCCATTCTACTATTTTTATTTTTACCATTCTATCTATTTACTTAGAGGTCACACGTTATAGGTCACATTAAAATTTCATTATAGGGAGAGAGGTAGAATATAGACATTTTGTCTATAGGAATATACGTGAGTTATAGATGTAGCTTATATATGCTTGTATAGCATAGTGGGGATAGAAATGAGTCAAATAGTATTGATGTAACAGTTAACTGTACGCATCTCTATATAAGTAAGTAAATTTTATCCATCGATGTTTAAATCTAAATGGATTGACCAAAGCTCTGCTGGGCAAATGGGCAAAAGAGAAAAGTATATTTAATTTCTTGGTATTTTTTACTATTGTTCCTACACACTACACGAACGGGTAATATGTGTAGCCGATAAAAGTTGAGATGAGCTGTGGCAAAAAGTACACATTGGTGGCAAAATGCACTTTACAGGTAATAAGTTAATCAGAAAAGTCTTTATACTATATAATTTTTTATAATATTTCATTAGCTTCCGGCTATTTTAGGCATTATATACCTAGGAGGTATGGAGGTTTAGCTAGCTATATAGCCTATGTATCTAATATGTGTAGTAGACGGTGCTATTTTCAATTTGAAAAAATTCCTCTCTGTGAGTTGTGATTTTTAAGTGCGTATTTGTCGTGGTGCAGAGTTATTATAGAGGTGTGATTATAAAATCCCAGGTACATGTCATCTTCCATCGATTACAATTATCTCGACAGAAAAGCAGCAGCTATTATAGCCAAATATATAGGAGAGTCCATTTATATATTTTTTTAACTAATCTAACTATATTTTAGCTGTGTTTTTTCTCAAGTCTATTTGGTTCAGGTTTTTTTAAGTGTTGGCTATATATGTGAATTGGAAGTAAGTGATTTACAGTCACTTATACATACATAAACTATAGAGAGACAGAGACAGACAATGAAAAAAATATGTTGGGACTAAATTGGATTTTTTTCTTGCTTTGCAAAAAGCAAGGCAATAAGCATGCATGTAAATTACGCACGCATTCAAATCTTTTTGCCATGCATTAAATCCTAACATCTTCTCCGATTTGTTCTACCTTACCCCAACATTAGGGTTTCCAGTTCCCTAAAGCATTATGTATAATATATAGGTATAGGATAAAAAGTATCCCTTGGAGACAGGACTTGCCGAATCGACAAGAAGTTTTTGGCTTGAGACCAAAACCATGGTGAATTACCATGTAATAATATCAATCTTATGCGACATGCTGTTTATTGGAGAATTTAATGAGCGTGAAGTAACTGAATTAGTGGTAAAGTTTTCTCTCGGTACTTTTTTTTCTCCCTATGTTGACTGTCCATGTATAATTTCCTTAGTAGAGGAAATTCAATTTCTTGAAACTTTCTCTTCCGCTCTAACACTTTGATCTTGGAAACTCAAAAAGTCTCAGGACTGTCCATTAGGGTATGACAGCTGAGGGAAGCGAAATTTTTTCCAAAGATACAAGTTACATTTCACTTGGGTTTGGTTTCAAGGCAAAAAAAAGTTATCTTAAACTTATTGTTAGTTATTGAACAAGTGGTTGGGAAAAAGGGGAAACACTTTTGATGCAATATATTTTATGACGGAGGTAAATGTGATTTAAAACTGCGGAAGAGTCATGTAATCCTCAAGTTTTGGAGATCCAGCCTCCAAAGCATAACGAAATTTATGGAGATTCAACCATGTATTGGTAGATATGAGGAGACAATAGTATAGTTGTGTTACATGAAGGTAGAAAATAATCAAAACTCTGTATATCATACGACTTTGACAATGATGTAGGTTTCCTTTCCGGCACACACAAACAAACGACAACAATAATAATTCTTACTTACGAAGTAGAAGTTAGCCTTAAAAATTCTAGTCATTGAGAGAGATGTTTGTAGACATTTTTGTAAGTGACACCAAGCGTAGATATTGGTAGTGGAGATGTGAGACTTGCTGAAAATTTAATCCCGACTAATGGGTGGTGGCGAGTGAACTGAGAGTGAATTCATGCTTAAGACGGGTGAGAGGGGCGAATCCGGTGCGAAGCTTGAAGATGAGGATGGAGGTCGAGACTGTTCCACTTTGGGTGAACGATCTTCCGTCATGGAATCCGATAAATTAGTGGACGTGCTGCTGAGAAGGTCAGAAGATGAAGAAGAACTATTTCGGGTGTGAGTTCTCAAATGACGTGTTATCATGTCACGACGACAAGCTGAGTATGGACACTGCGGACATTTGTATGGTTTCTCTCCGGTGTGAGTCCTCTGATGCGTACTTAAGTGGTCGGATCTGTTGGAATAAGCAAAAGTTACTTTGAGTTTTTCCAATGAGACGAACCACAATTCCCCCACATTTAGTTTGCGAAAAATTGCAGTCTGTGATTTTAAATTCTTAGTTTATGACAAAACAGGTATTGGAAAGAGCCTTTGTAGGAGACAGCATGATAACATATTTTCTAAGAAGACAATTTAAGTTAATTTTTTTCTTAAAGATGACATACCTAGAGAAAACCTGACCGCAAACACGACAAGTATAAGGTTTGACCCCGGTATGTAGTCTCATGTGACGTGTAAGCATGTCTGATCTGGCGAAGGATCTATGGCACACGTCACAGGGATAGCTCTTGTTGGGATCATGAGGTTTGCTCTTGTGTCTTGATGCCATATGCTTGGCAAGACGGTCATGCAGACTGAACATTTGACCACAGATGGGACACACAAATGCCATGTCTGACCCCGGTGGCATTTCTTCTACGACTGGGGAAACTTCCAGGTTGTACCTAAGGGCTACCGAATTCCTTGTAGTTGGAGATGCAATGTCTCCTCTCACAACCGCTACACCTATACATAAATAATTTTGATAGCTCAGCAAAGTCATTTTTTCATGACCAACCTCAGTCATCCCCTGGAGGAGTATCAAAAATTGAAGTTAAAACTACTCCTAATGTCGTCCACTAACCAGGAGAATGGCCGGGAGAACTTTGCGGAATGGCCAGACTAGATAAAAATCGTGAAGTTAAACTTTCACAGCTTGTACTACTCCCAAAACGCTCACGACTTCCTTTCACAGACAGATCTAGGGGAGAGTCCTGAGGAGAGGATTGGTCCGACTCGAGTGAACCTCCCTTCGATGGTATTGTCAATGGATGAGGAATTGGCTTTCTGGGACGGGGATGAGGCTTTGCATTCAACCCCGACTTTATTGACAAATCCGTAGGCTCATGTCGAGGTGACTCAGGTAACAGCGGAAGGTCCGAGTCCGAATGACATCTAAAAATCACCACATCCATTACATCCTTCTCTATATACATATGCATCGCTTGCATTGCTACCTATATACAAAGTACATCCTCTCCTTTCGATTCCTTCAAGATGACTTTACACTCGTCTTCAGACACCAATTTTGCACACCCAGCCCTCAAATACAGATACATACGTTACCAACTCATTTCAGTAACATAAAACCCACCTAAAATACGCCCACGATCATGTCTAACACTTAAACATTCTCAAAGAACTTAATACCCTGCATAAAAAATAGAGTCACATTGTCGGGTAAGAAGCATCATCGACTCTCTACGAAAATAGTCACTAGTAACAATAATTGTCTGTACGTGCCTTATTTCTTCAGAACAAGGACCTTCTAAAGGGTTCAAAAATCGTATATATATATTTCATCCAATATTATGTTTGCACTTGTAATTAGAAAATAAATATTTTTATAATCGTCTGCTACACTGCACTGTGGTCCTGCCTATCTCGTTTACTTTAGACAGAATAGCTTCTTAACTGCAGTAACCAAATCTCAACGTGAGTAAAACTAATAAATAAACTTTTCAAGCACCAGCAAAATAACGTTGGAGTGTCATAAGAAAGAGTATATTTATTGACAGTAATAGTTCAAGTTTCTCCATACCATCCTGATAATCACACTCAAACACATCCTACTTCTCTATCTGTATCTCTACATCCACTTACGTACGTTAAGAGTCCACTCATTAGTGGGTGCTGTTGAGATATTATTTTTCGCCCATGCATAAAAAATTGTAGCTATTCTTGTTAGTTACGAACATATGTTAACATGTGATTTTCGGATCATCAGATATTGGTTTGTTTTCCCTATGGAGGAAGTTACTCGGATGGAAATATGATTATAAATAGCAATAAGAGCGCATTACCTTCGGCGATAAAGTTCGGCAAGAAAACCCTGTTGGAACGTTTGGTCGGAATTGAACAAAGGTGATGGCGATAAGGGCGTATTAGGTGTGAGCGGGGAGACGGGCGAAGAAGGAACACCGAAAAGGCAACGTGTTTGTTCCACCGTTGAGGAGGGCAACATGGCTAATCCAGTGTGAACTCGCGCCATGAGACGATTCTGACTGTCCATGGATACGGACGCTGGCTGAGGGGGGTAAGGAGGAGTGGGGTCGTCGCTGATGTGCAGAGGACTAATGGTGATCCGGGGTGAATCTAGAATGATGTGAGGTGAGTCGTAGGATCTGGTGGATGAGGACGGTGAGGGACCTGGACTAAAAACTTCCTCTTCCTCTGATATGGCGTTGCAAAGGTACCGTTCCCGGTCTGTACTGTCGAAGCGGAACACTTCACAATGGAACGTGGTGGGGATTTGAGGTGGGGGATGGGTGGCGGTGCCGGTGGTTCCTGCTGTACCTGACAGAATGCTACTTCCAGCGTTGGTAGTGGTTGGTTGTTGCAAGTTGGGAGATACGGGTGTATTTACAACAATGTTGGTCCCACATAGAGGGGGGAGGGGGGATTTCGTCCCAGACGAATACAATGCTTCCAGATGACCTGAAGACGGAGGTGGAGGTAGGAGGTCAACTGCTGTGTGCATGTGATCTTCAGAGCTAGCTCCACTATTCGGGGGGAATGTGGTTGCTGTGAAGGTGGTCGTGGGTGACGTCCCAGCAACTACTCGGCAATTACCGGTCAAGGGCAACAGTCCTGACGATACTTCTGTTGTGGTCGTTAGCCTGCTCACGACCGGCAAGTATCCGCGTCTGGCTTTCCGAAATTTCGAATGAAATAAATTACTATCGTCTTCTACCACATCCATATCACAATCAAGCTGAGAATCCCTTGTGAGTTTCTACTGCCAATCCTGGCTGTTCTGCCAAAACCCTGGTTACGATCACAGTTTTTCATTTGGGAGTCTGTAAATTATTCAAATAAAAAAACCACACTATTAATTCCTATTATTCTATTATTACATGAAAATACATACCTCCGGATCTCTATTCAGGCCTAAGCATTATATGCACCACGCAATATTTGATACTCATATTTAGACTCCCAATCACAACGAAATCTGATCTTTCCACAAACAATAACTTCCTCCTATTTGCTCCACTACATATTAATTACTTTATATACAAAAATATTGCAAATCCTCCGTCATTCTGATTACCCCCACAATTACATATCCTTGTCTAAAAGACTTTCAGTAAATGTCTCCAATTTTAATTCCTAATTGTAATAATAATAATAACATAGTAATTCATTTCGAATTTATTTTAGATCAAAATCATTAACTGTCGTATTTCGTATTCATGATAACTATTCCAAACCCCGCAGCAAGAGCATTCATTTTAGCAATTGAATTCCACTAAGCCTGACTCCATCATCTTCTACTTTAACATTAACTAGAAACGTTGAAAGGATCTTTTCAAATAAACCGCTAAAATGCCTTTCCAATTCCCAAGTATAAACCTTTTAAATTGGATTTGGTTGGATCGGATCTATAAATGAAAAGAGATGTAGTAATTTGTAGAAAATACATAAAGGGAGGGACGGACATACATTGGATTTAGAAAATAAAATAATCAAATAACCCGCTGTCAGACGATAAGAAAGGAGATAACAAATTTATTTGAAATGCCCCTTAAACTAAGCATTACTATACAAATACGAGGAGAATAAAATCATTTGAGATTTGAATAAAAGACCAGCTCTAGGGACACCTTTGAAAGAAGTAAGTATGCATATGCGCTTAAATTGTTGAAAACCTTTTTATTACAGATTTAGTACTATAATTTCAATTTAAGTCTATACTGAACGTCAGATGTGATTCCTGATTCCTTTTGCATTGTTTTATTTACTATGTATTTCATTAGATAGGTCCCGGCTATTGCAAATACTGCTGCAGCAGAGTGTAGATTAGCAATGGGATGAACTAAAAACCTGATGGAATTTCGAAAGAATTGTTGATTTGTAACAACAATCAATTTATATCGTGTGTTTTTTATATGATCCAGATCTAATGGAAATCAGATATTGAAGGAAACATGGAGTAATAAAGTCAACATGGTGGATTACTATATAGCCCTATCATCCGTTCGGGTTTTGGCTATCCTCATGGATTTGATATCACTAGGCCATCCATAGGAGGGTACACATACTTTATACATGAAACGCACAGGGCAACTCCTACGCAATTTGCAAAGCATTCGTCTGGTCCAGGAAGTTTTTTAATATAGTAAATAGGAAGCAACTGTTGCAAAATAGTGGGAGATGGTGTACAAAAATGTGTAATATTGTAGAAATAAGGAACGGAATTAAATTGGAGCAAGTGAATATATAGAGCTTGGAATAAGGATAGGATTGTTATTTTAAGCCGGCAAATTAAATTCCATAAAGTAGAGGGAGTGATACGAAATGCATAGGGTTCATCCTTGGTAATGGTTGAGGAGGAGTATGTGCGAGAATAAAGTGTGTGTATGTGTGTGTGTGTGTGTGTGTGTGTATAGATATAGAATTGTGTGGGATCCCAAAAGAGCTTTGGTTATAGTTAAGAAATAAAGGATATGTAATTATAAGGTCGAGCCAGTATAGCAGCGTATAGCACAATTCATGGTGGAGGTATGGTAGGTAATGTTTGCAATGCCGGGTTTCGGTTAGAAGCCAAAAACTCTCTCTGTGTAACTGCACGAGTTCGAGGAACTTGAGCGTCATGCGATCAATATTGAGGAGGTGGAGGAGAATAGGAGGTCACAGCCTTGAATTTTTCGGCCTTGCAAAGCTTTTCAGTGATCGATATTCGTCACTATTTCTCGCTCCTTTCCTCACTCGTGTCTTTTACTCAAATGCTTCTTTATACATGGGAAAGGAGAAAGGCATATGGGGAGCCTCTACTGGTAAACTCCATATGCTCCTTTCCTACAAATTATGTTTCTTTAGACACAGCACGAGCCAATCAGTCCCACTCACTTTTTAATAAATAATCACTTTGTTTCCCATATACAGGTTAAGTGTCCTGGAGTGTATAACATTTTCCTACTGTCCTCTATTTTCTTTTCACCTCTTTACTCTTTGCATTTATCCACCCGCTTTTTCAAACATTTATTAATTATGTAGAGCTCATGGTCCACTTTCTCCATATTTTCATACTTTTTTTCATCTCATCAAACTCCTCCCTCTAGTCCGGACAAATCACTCATTCCTTTAACATTATTTAATCCTAACATTATTTTCAACTGCGGCTGCAGGATTTTACTACATATCATGTAAGTATGGCCTCAGCCTTGGTTTTTATTATCACTGTAGTACATTGACAATTTTTCTTGCTTTCTCCCTTTTCTTATACATGTTGCGTCCGAGGAAAATTTTGCAAGAATTTTAGCAGTTATGCACTTTATAATGTTAATTAGCATAAGAACAGTCAATGAGTTCAGACAACGACAGCAGTCCTTGCCTTAATTGTCTTCTATGAGTACTACTGCACTTGTATTATAGCTTTGTACAATTGTCACATGTTGTACTGTAAACTGTAAACATGTTTTTGTTCACAAATAATATATACATATAACGTTACCAAACATGTTCACATTCAAAAATAAATAATAATTGGTAACATCAGTAATTATTAGTACTTCTCCCCAGAGTCTATGCCTTGGTCCAACGGATGGGTCGTTATCGATCCAAAAATAGTAGCAACTGTATATGTACCTTAAGCAAAGCAACCCAGTTGAAATCCAGGCTGGAAAAAATAACGACCTCATTTTTTTGTCATACAAATCAATTCTTCTTTCAACCCGACACCCTCAACACCAATCATAAATAATCAATTTTCCTCCAAACCTCGCCCACGCACCCATTGAACAAGGCAGTTTGCTCTGGGAAATGACAGTTAACGGGCTACGGTTAACGAAATAATAGTTTGCGTGCTTGAGGAAGTTGATTTAATTGTACCTGTTACCAACAACCTTCCGCTATTAAACCCTGCACAATGCTAACGCTTTATGCATAAATCCAAGAATAAAATTTCTCTTGATTTTAAAAACCTAGAATTTAAAAAAACTATTTATATAACAGAGTGAGGTTAAATTTTAATCAAATTCATAAATCATTTTAAATTCATGAGAATTTCTTTCCCTGTCAAAATTTGATTCCCCAGAAAAGAGATTGAAAATCGAATGAAGAGAGTATTTATGCTCAAGTTCAAGTTGCGTCGCAGACGAATATGATGGAAAGCATTAGAGATGCTGTAGCTCAAGGGAATTTCTAGCATTACGATATTATTTTTTGAGTTGATGTTTAAGCTTGAGGAATAATGTAGAAAATCATGAGAGTTTGGAATCCCTCTGCGATTATGACGCACTAAGTAATCCTTTGGTTTCTATAACAACCCTTTGGTACTCATGAGTCGCGTCAAGTACTATCCACATCCTCCGACACACATTAATGCATTGCATTCTGTTTGCAATGTGAGAGTCAACTTTTCCAGAGAATTTTTCGTAGAAATAAATTGTGTCTCCTTAGTTCTCAATTTTT